>VZUI01075450.1:0-34189 GCA_013401135.1 Cettia cetti
GTAGAAAGGTCTGGTAGCTCCGGTCCTCTGGGAATCCAGTAGGTGAGGGCTGCCTGTACTGTCCCAAATCCCAGTTTATATCGAGGTGAGAATGCTTGGCTCATCCCCCTGGGCGGAGCATCTCACAATGGGATGGGAGGTCCTTGATGGCCCATTAAAGAGAGATAGCTCCCAGAGGGAGTTATCTATGAGTCATGGGCAAGGCATTGATGGGCCATTAACAGAAAATAGCTCAGGGGGTTTGGGAAGAGCACTGCTCCAACAATTGGATTTATCAGTTCGTGAAGATAGTGATAGAATACATTCCACACCATAACCCAGGACAGGCTACAATGGAGTAAAATTCCAGGAGTCTGGAATGTGTACAGTAACACAAAGAAAATACCATAGTAATATAACACTTTTTATGAGCATTGAAAGAATAAAATCCATTCAGATGCAAATGCAGCCTGCAAGAATGAACAAAGCTCTATATTTTTCCATCAACATCTTCATTTTGCTAAAGACAAACTTAGTCTCAAGCAAGACGAGTGCCTGTGTGTGTGCAGGTCCAGACCCTGAAAAGCCTGCCTCTGGCCAAAGTCTTACTCAGCATTTGAGCCACTTCTGCATTGCCACCTTGTTTCAGTACTCACTGAGGGACAGTGTGTTTATTAATCCTTCAGAACCACATGTTGTAGCCCCAGAGGGATGAAGCCTGCTGCAGCCTATCCTGACTTATGGGAATTTAACAGAGTATCTCAAACTGTGGGATTGTTCCCTACAGCTCTTATGGGCAACATTTTTTTTTTATCTGTGACATGCTCTGAATATACTAAGCGTAGCAAAAGGCCTAGCAGGGATTTTCAATGAAATTTCTATGTGGTAGACAACCAGAGCCTCCTGAATTTCAGTAGATCTGGGTCTCTGACTGCCACAAAGATCTTTTGACATTTTCAGCCTAAAAGAACTCTTTCTGCTGACTACATTTCAAGAAAAAATTGCAGTAACCAACTGGGGAAGCTTGTAAATAAATCCCTGCAAAAAAGCCTCAAAAATAAGCACAAGCATCAGCCTAGTTAGAGGATTCCCTGGCAAAAAGTAGCAGAGCTTTTTTTCAGGGAGCATGTGGCAGGGAAATCAGGTGTTCTTTTACTGGCGTCACTTCTGACTGTCATGAAAGTGCTCTTGACCCAGCCTATCTGATAGAGCACAGCACTGGCCAAGGCCACACCACCAAATAAAGCTCAAGCACTGCTCAAGTTATTTGAGACCAATTTCTTCCCTTGTAATGGCTCTGCATCATGTGTGTCACTCCCTGTCTCCCAAATGGGTCCAGAAGGAGCAATGCATTAGAGTGAAAGAAATAACCCTGCAGGCAAAGCCAGGCATCATGATTGCCAAGTTTCTTTTTGCAGGCAGAATCAGAGAATATTCAGAGCTGGAAGGCACCCACAAGGATCATCAAACCTAGCTCTTAAGTGAATGGCCCCTTTAACACCTGAAGGCAGCAAGTACACAGGAGCTAATATAATACAAGTAAAACCTAAGAATACAGAGTAGAAGAAGACTTAAGGACACATAACACTGCTGTCCTGGGGGTCACCCCTAAGATCCTCTCACCAGGACAAACCTGCAGGGAATGGAGCACCTCTGATTCTGCATTAGTCCTTTTTGAACTGTGCACTGTAAGCAAAGGGGTCAAGGACCCTGGCTTGCCTTAGCCTGTGCTCTGACTTGGGCAAACCTGCTCACCCAGACCTTCAGGACATTTATATCCAAACCAGAAACACAACTGCAAGGGAGTCACACACAGACGTGCCTCTGACAAGGAGATGGGGATAGCAAGGAAATGTGGGAATGGAGAGCTGAAAGGCACATGGCTCTGTTTGTTTGTTAGCTCTTTAACTCAGGTATCTCAAACTCTCTGACACCTGAACTTGGAATTCCCCTTTGTGAAGGAGAACTTGGGAGGACAGAAATGGAAATTTACATATAAAATATACATGAGGAAGGGAGGGGAGGGAAAGGAGTGATTCATTATTATGGCTTACATATCATTACACATTCAAAAATTCCAAGGTAATATATTTTTCTTCATTGCTTGGATAATAAATCATCATTCGATTACAAAAGGGGAGTACCTGGATAGAACAGCAGCATTTCTGAAAAATACTCCTGGCATATGAATGACAGGAAAATTTATGGATAATTCAGTTGCCTGACTGTCCTACCTCCAGGAGAGAAGTCTATGCCAATATCTAAACATTTCCTGACAATTCACACAGCAGACACTGGATAGAGTGAGGTTTTTAGACCTCCCTTGGCTTGATTTTTGTTATTCCTCCCTTGGCAGCCTGCAGAATATGTCATAGCAATGCAAAAGGGTTAGGAAAAAGCTATCAAAGATGCTCCTGAGCCTGTACTGCAGGACTGTCTCTAGGACACGTTTATATGAAAAATATACTGCTGTGTTCCCCACTTAGCCAGAGTTGTCCAACCAATCAGAGATCTTTCAAGGGTCACTGGTATTTGTTAGAGTTTTCAAGTATAAAAAATGACCATCCAGTCTACCATCAGCTTGCTGTTTTCTAGTTTATCTTCATTTCATCTCCCAGGTTTTTTTTCAAGACAACTCTTAATATTTTTCCCCTGTATAAGCAGAGTAATTTCACTTTTCAGATGGTGCCTTTGAGTCATTCTTCATTTTTCTCCCATTAGACTCCTAGCTAGGTGTAAGTCTGAAAATCTGGCAAAAGGTTGCAGGAGAGGGGTGAGGCAGCTGAAGGAAAAGATGTGGCAGAAGCCACCTGCAGAGGCACTCCTTATTGCAGTAAGGGCAGACAGGCAGGAGTCAAGCCTCATCTTTTCTACTGATACTCACCTCTGAAAGGAAATTGCTGTCTTCTTTTATAAGCAGCCAAAAGGTACCTACATCTCACCAAACCTGGGGTCCAGCCTTGGAAAAGTGTACCTCACCCCTTGCAGAGTCCACTGCTTCTGGTGGAAGGGCATCAACAAGGACTTCTGCCAATAGAAGCATGCCTTGGAAACACATGATTTCATCTGGGAATTGCCTGTTCTAAGTTGGAGGACAAATTACATCTCTACACCAGGCTTTGTGTTTTTGCACTGCTCAGCTGCCAAAAACCTCAGACAGACTTTGACTCAGAAAAAGATTTTTTCTTTAGGAGGGACAACCAAGATGATCAGGGGAAGCAGCTGAACATATGGGCTAAGCTCTCTGTCAGCAAAAATTAGACACCTACTTCTGAAGCAGACATGGAGAGCCTCCCTTGGCAGGTGGCAGAGTGAAGCAGTGCATCCCACCTCCTCCTGGAGCCAGCATGTGAAACAGCTCACGTGAATCATGCTCTAGGAATGCCTCTTCCTTAGCAGTGACTATAAAGAGAGCCTGGATGAGTAGCTCATCTGCTGCCATCTGAAGCAGAAGGAAGTGGATTCATTACTTTGAAAGCAGAAATAGAAGGCTTTATTTCCTGCTGGTTTCCTGTTTCTGGTGGCAGTGTAGAAAGAACAAAGCAGCAAAGCCAGCATGGTCTCTGAATTTCTCTCTGGGAGATGTTTTATCTGCTACACCAGTGCCCAGATTTCAAGGGTTACACAAGACACAATGCTGTGAAAAATCAAACTCAAGCTTCCTCCCAAACTGCATTCCTATTGGGCACTAGCCAGTACTATACATCCAAAACATTAAAGACCCCCAAAGGCTTCCTACACTAAGGAATGTGAAGTGTCTTCCAAAGGAATCACCCAAGAATACAAATAGTTGTAAACCAGATTGTCTTTTAATAAAAGTGAAGATGTTTGGGCAATAAATGTAATAGGGTAACTTCATCAATAACATCAACAACACTCTGATGGGTCATATTCTTCTTGGAAAAATCTCAGTCTTCCAGACATGTTGCCATACAGGAGACACATTCTCCAGGGCTATTTTGCTCACTAACTCTTGCAGTACCCTCCCCCAAAATTGAATAGCCATAATTACACTGGGACACGAAAGGATTTATGCTAGCTTGAAAATCTCTTATCAAGCCCCTCACCACTGAGATTCATTAGGTGTGTATCCATAGCCACTTTGGCCTTATTGCATTTGCCTGTAGCTTAAGAATATATAATTCCTTTGCCCTCATCCCCAGCTGAAATACCTTCTGTGGAATAAATAAGCATTTTACACATCTCTCCATTACCATGTCCTTTGGCAGGATGAGGATGTGAGGGTGTTTCACACCTGATGCAGAAAAGTTTCTGCTTTGAGTTTTCAGCCAGGCATGATCTGCCAGCGGATAGAAATCTCATCTCTGAAGCCCTGGGGCCTCAGCCTAAGCAAGGTAATGTAGCAGATTTATTAGCAGTTTCTGAAAGGTAATCTACCACTAGATTAGCATTAAATGGTCCAGCCAAGTAGACACTTGAAGGCACCTGTAAACATCATCCCATGCCCTTGATTGTACAAATATCTGTTTTTTAGGCAAGAGGCAGTTATTTTATTTAGATGCTTTGAGGCACCGATTTGCTTTGTATACACGCTACTGCGTGCTTAATGCCTTGGTAAGCTCTTTCCCTCATCAAAGCAAAAATGACTTGATATATCATATGACTTGCTAATAGATGACTAGATAAAGCTAAACTGTAAAATGATCATTGCTGTTCTCATGGCTTTCCTAATATGAGAAATGTGATCAGAAAATAATCTGCTACTGAGAAGGCAATCCGAATCCCCTTCGGGAACAGGCTGCAAGGATACAGCACTGAGGATGATATATTAGCATTTCAAGAAGAGCCTGGAATCAGTACAGAGAGGGCCACAGAGGAGTAGCTAAAATTTCTTTATCTTAAAGTGCTAATATTTCTGGGAAAATTGCAATATTGGGAAATTGCAGAAAGACTAAACACCTTGCTTAAATCAAATTGGACCTGCAAGTGTGCATTACCTGTTCAAGGCCTATAGTACATGATTTTCCCCAAATTAAAAGCAGAAATTCCAGCCCTGGATAGGGTTCCTTTGTCAGTGCTACTTATAAACTTTAGGGTAAAGATTAATACCGAGGTCAGTATTTCAGAAGCAGACGTTATATCTGAATGACCCACTAGAGACACCTTAGAGTGGTTTAATTTAATGGGGCTTCCATCACTTACTCATCATATCTTAAAGGGATTGAATAGCCTCAGAAGCTTTGTCAAAAGATGCCAGAAGGTTTTTTGGGTTGGTATTTCTGTTGTTGCTTTTTAAATGTGCAATATTTATCCTTCATGTAATATCTCAAAAGTTTCTTCCATGAAAACAGAGAAAGCAATTAGAGGGATCTGCACCTGTTTTTCATAATAATAAGGAGTTGTAGGGATTTTATATATAGAATGAAATACTGCATAATAGAGAATTTTAAGATAGTAAACAAAAGAGCTTAGGCAACTTCTTAACGAGCTTGAATGATTTATAGCTTCTCGGGCTCTAGAGACATACTTGAAACTCCAATGACTTTCTGCCGTGGGCACAGTTAATAAAACTTGAATTTCTAATCTTGCATTTTCCCCAACTGAAAGTTTTAGCTAATCAAAACATCCAGCTGATGTACCAAAGCAAGTACTATTGAGTGCTCCAAGTACCCACAAAATAACAGACAGCTCAGGTTACACAGAGCCATCTGAAAAAGGCATCAAAAGCATGTACCAAACTGTTCCCATTTCCTTTCTCAACCCCAGTCATGTGGCATATGAACAAGTCTCCTGGATGCTGTATAATAACGAAAATTATCAAATGCACACAGTGGCTTTTAAAGGGAAGCAAACATTAAGAAAGAATTATTTTGTGGGGGTGAGGGGGAAATGAAAGCTTGTGAATACTTTTTAAAGGTATTGGCTGTGGTTTCTACCATGGCACTGCATTATGTCCCCATGCTAACCACTGAGTGGGCTTTGGCATTTGCACGGGGTGAGAGGTGATCCCTGGAACAGGCTCCCAGCTGAAGAGATAAGACAGAGGCTGTGAGCTCCTGACCCATCCTGGGGCACCACCATGGAATGCACATTGGTAGAGCCCCAGCCTGGGGCTCCCTACACCCTGTCCTTGGCTCTTAGCATCTCCCTGGAGCACACTGCCCATGCTCCCTGGCAAAGCAGCCAGCACAGCACTGCATCCCCTTTCAATAACTCTTTTCCAACTTGCAATGCACTTGGGGCCTTGCCAAAGCTCTCCTATACAGAATGGCTCAAACCCCTCCCAACATCCTAACCTTACAGCACATGCAGCAGCTCTCCCTCCTCTCTCAAAGGCAGATACCTCTTTCTACAGAGAAAAAAAAAAAAAAAAAAAAAAAAAGATTAATTACTTTAGCAATGGAAAGCTGCAACAATGGGCCAATGAAAATAGCTAAAGTTGTGGCCACTTTGCCTAGCAATTACACATGTGACAAATTCATTTATCTGCTAGTCCAGCAGCTTAATTTACATCCCCACTTAACAGTTAATTCTGGAAGTGCACTTCACTGCAACAGCAGCAGGGACAGCAAAGGCTGGACCCCCTTGAAAGAAAACCCCCTTTTAATAAATACCTCTGCAATTAATTATGCAACAAAACCAGCCAGCAATAAGAGGGAAAACATCACAGCATTTACATGTGAAAACAAAACATCAGTGTGGTAAGAGGCAGATGATGTAGAAAAGTGAGACAGAAACCAAGCTAATATTCACAGGAATTCAGGTGAAGGAGATTTAAAACATCACTTACTAGAACACTGATGAAAATTAATTGGAAGAGATGGAAGCACTGTTTCTGCATCAGGAGAGCAGAATTTTTCAATGTCTGTAATAAAATGATGATTTATAACTCTGCAGTGAAGAAAATTTACACACTGACCAATACTCTTGTAAGGTTTAGATCAGGTCAGGGATTTCCTGATCATATTTTGCATTTGTCAGAAACTGTTGACTCATCAAAATCACATCTGTTATTTACCACTAAAAGTCTGAATGGTGTTTATTTTTGTTTGGATTCCTTAGGAAACCTCTGGTCAAAAACAGGAGGGGTGCAGAGCAGAACCAGCAGCTAAAGCACTTGCCTGCTGTGTGAGAGACCAGGATGCTGAGCCCAAGCTCAGACCCAGTCAAGTAGGAAAGTTGAATTTCAGTGTGTAACATGCAGGCAAAGGACACTGTCACAGTGCCACAGTGGTGTCTTGCTCAGGATCTAAGTGAAAAGGCACAGTGTCCTATTCTCTCTGCATGTAGAATTAGAGAGTTTTCTAAATCCTAGTAAGTCAAAGAATGGAACAACAGTCCCTTGTGTGGTGTTCTTATGCAGTGATGGAGCAAAACCCAAAAGCAACAGCAGACTTACTTGTCCAGTAATTTCAGGAAGTCAGAGGAGGGGGTCTCCTCTTTATTCCTTTTTAAATTAAAGCCATGGTTCCCATTTTGGGAGGGCACCTAGTAACAACCACTAGGCTTTTCTATGCTGTGGCTCATAATTCACATGTGGCTCATGGTGCTAAGATCTGCTTCAAACAAGCCAAGGGCAATAGCCAGCAGAATTTCAGCACAAAGCTGAAATTTCAACACTTCAGCACCATTTTTTGGCATATGGATGAACCACCACAAGTTCAAAATCAGCACTGAAAATTATTGCCCTTCTATTGTACCAAGCCCTGCATCCTACATGACAATAAATAATGCAGAATGAAGTGATCAGACCTGTTGTTTCTACCAAATTGGAGAAGCTTGGGGAGTGGGATGAAGGAACCCACACAAAGCCCAACAAGGAAGTAAGAAACATGCTTAAACCATTGCATTAATATGAAATTTCCTGATACAATCTAGATAGTTTATCACTTCTGGAGTTAATCACACTTTACCTATTACTGAGAGACAATTTTAAAGAGAGAGACAGTAAAAGAGTCTTGAGAGGTGGTCTGATACAACTAAGCCCAACAGGTGCCTCTGAAAAAGAGAAATATTTGGCCATGATGCTGGGGACAGGACAGGGCAGATACTCATCTGGAAGCTTTAGCACAAAATCAAAGCTTTTTTGGGAACAGGAACAACAGGAGCACAAAGTTTCTTTATTTCATGATTCAGAATATGTGGTCTCTCAGCATTGCCCTTGCTATTCTGACTTTGTACGGCCTAAGGATAAGTTTTGCCCTTTCCTGAATGACTCAAAATCTCTCAAAATACAATTACTGTAACTGAAAAAAGAAAAAAAAAAAGTCTTACAAGAAGAATGTTCAAGCTGAGATAAACATGTAGAGAAGAAGTTGAAATCACAAGGCCCAAATCCTCCCACACAGCCAAGTTTGACAGACATCATGTGAGATAAGAACATCAAAAAGAAAATTAACAGAGGAATTTTGTCAACCAACTGGAAATTAATTCCACCTGAAATCATTCTAATTGGCTGTTTTAATGGTAAGGCAATAAACATTTGAGGGGGATCTGGGTTTAAAACAAAAATGATAATTTATTTAGTCTATATAGATTTGCTCAGCTGTAAATCACTGATGTATCAGATAATACTTCGCATTTTCTCTTGAAAAATCACACCAAGTAGAAAATACAATTTTCCAGTGTTATCAGGAGTGGCAGAGGCAGCTGGCTCTCTCCTTGTAATCCTTACTAACATAACTGCATAATCACCTCACTAAGGACTGAACCTCAGCTCTGAGGGCTCTGTCTTCTAGTTGTTAGTTTCTAAAAGCACAGGGAAGATCCTCCCCAAGTGGAATTTGCATCGCTAATTATTATAGAATAATTAGGCAGAACAGATGCTGACTTTCGAACTCACTAAGCCTTATAAAATTCCCAAGGGCTCAAAGTTTTGGTATCACTGAACTGTTGCTTTCTTTCATATGGGAACTGGATTGCTGCCACCAAGAACCACGTGATGGTATCAGGATTACAGTGACCCACCACGTAACCCAAGTTACACTGACCCATCCAAATACTCAGAACAAATGGATCACTCCTTGTGATTTTTTTAGACAGGCTCTACAGTTTAATATTTTAATAGAGAATATCTATGTGTCAATAATAGGGCTTTCAAAGCATTACAAATTACAGAGTATTCTTCTAAAATACAGTGCAATTTTTAAGACATGGATTTTATTTTTTACCAGTGTAGACAGACTCAAATGAAAGGTATTAAAAGAACACAGTCCTTTTGTAAGTTAAGGAAGATTTGCCTACAGTGAGTTTTGCTGTACTTAGAAATAGTACATTATATCAGGTATATCTTGCAAGAAGGAAAATGCCTTTACAAATGTCAAAAATTGCACTGGAATACTTAATTAAAGAAGCAATTTTAGACTCAGATGAAAAACTTAATTCAAGTTCCTCTACAAGCCACTGAACAACCACCTGTCTGACACCAGCAGAGTTTCACGTTTTCCTCAGACATGGAATCGTAGAATCATGGAATGATTTGGGCTGGAAGGGAGCTTAAAGCCCATCCAGTCCCACCCCTGCCATGGCAGGGACACCTTCCACTATCCCAGGTTGTTCCAACCCCCTGGGCTTGGACACTTCCAGGGGTGGGGCAGCCACAGCTTCTCTGTGCAACCTTTGCCAGGGCCTTAACACTCTCCCAGAGAAACAATTTCTTCCTGATATCTAATTTAAACCTACTCTCTGTCATTTTGAAGCCATTCCCCTCCTTTTCTGTCACGACATGCCCCTGTAAAACGTTCCTCTCCATCTTTCTTTCTCTCCTTTGAGTTTCTCAGCTTAAGCTGGGAAATGCTAAGGAAAACAAGAGCAGGCTCAATTATTTGCTCAAGTTTTCATTTCCTGAAAAAGAGGGGGAAGTCCTGCTGAACTCACAACCACACAGCCAGTGACACTTTCTGAAGGTCTCTGCCAAATGGCCACTGATACTTAGAGAACAAAAGAAAGGACTAAACTAAGGATAAATCTCAGTTTCTGTGCAACATTTACAAGGAGCTCCAGAACTCCAAATCAGTGGTTGGTATCAGCAGAGGTCACTGGCACCTATGTGAAGGGAGGATCAGGGCAATTTAAATTGTCCTCATTCCCTTTGGGAAAGATCTGAACTTCTCCCTGGCAGCAAAACACTTAACTAACGTATGAAAACTGAGTACTCTGACCTGACAGTGAGACTGGTCTGTTCTTCAGTGGTAAAACTGCTCATGAAAGGTAGTGGAAAAGAATTACAACAAAGAGCAGGGGAAGGTGGTTCTGAGGAGAGTTCTCTCAGCCTGATGATGCTTTACTTTAGGCTACTTTCACTGTCACAGTTGGCAGAAATCAGCTTCTTTCTGAAAATGAATCACAGACCCAAATTCCTTTCTGGAGGATCCTCTCTCGACAGCTTACACTAACAGTGTAAAGAGAAGAGCTTCTAAACCATTCATGAAATGGCTGTAAAAGGTGGCAAAAATATCTGTGCACTTGTAATGGTGCCACACATGCTCTGGAATCAATTTGTCATAGATTAAAAGGGGACCTGTGCCTCTGGAAACTCTGGACCAGCAAGTCTTGACTCCCACTGTTCCAGGGTTGCTGCAAGGCTGCATCATTCACCTCTTCAGGTTACCAGGATTTTAGGAATTAATATTATGTAATAACATTAATAACATTGTAACAATTGCAGAACAATTACAAAACTAACAGCAAAATCTACAGAAGGCCAATCTTGATCCTGAGTAGGAAGCTGACTTCTGGCAGCCCTGCCCTAACCTGAGAAACTCCTGACATTTCCAGCTCTATTCCTTTTCCAGGACCCCATGCTGCTCCCAGCCTTAGTGTTACCCTTACCTAAGCAGCTGCCTCAACAGCCTCATCCTCTACCTGGCATGGGGTCCTCTTCTGAGCCTATACATCCAGCAGATCCCAGCTTGGTTTCTGGGATCTATTCGTTGCAGAAATATAAATAAAAGAGTCTTTTGCAGAAACACCTCATTTCAGTGCCTAACAACCCTTTACTGGGTGGGTTAAGCCATACATGGGATCACAATCAAGGCAGACAATTGAGTCTGTGGACCTAATTTCAATTAGGTCCAGGATTAAACGTCATAATTCCCATTTTAAAAATACAACTTCTGCCTTGTTTTTAGGTGCAGTAAATCTATGAACAAGTTACAATTATCCAAACATTCATATTTCTATCATTCTCTTCAAAGAAGTACTTAGACATTTGCATGCCTGTGAAGTTGTCAGTGCCACCTCTAACTCACAATTTTGGATTACATGGTTCTAGGTGTACCTGTATTTCCTCTCAGCACAGGGGCTGTGGGAACAATGGGTTTTCTGGTTCAGTCACTGAAGCACAAATATACAGAGTAAAAATAAAAATGACAAAGAGTCCTGGATCAAACATTTTTCTTAACAGAAAAAAAAATCCCCCCACCAAATCATTTCCCTTGACATTCCATTTGCTCTGTAATGAAATGCTTTGTTCCTCATGCTTGTATGAAAAGGAAAGGAAATCCTAACTCTAATAAAGGAGCAGATCAGGGAAAGCTGCCTTTCCTCCAGGAGTTCTGACCTCTGTGTGGGTGACAGCACTCTTTAGGAGGGAGCTGTGGAGGGTCTTCAGCACCTACAGCCACCACAGTGCTCCATGCAATGGGAAGAGAGCAGGAGAGAGGGAGAGAGACCCTGCACTGCAAGCGGGACACTTCACTGGAAGCTGCTACAGCAGCTGCAGTGAGTGTCCCCAGTCTGCCAGAGAGCCACACTGGGGGCACCTCACCTGAGATCAACTTCACACAACCACAGCACAAGCTGAGATAAAGAGACCCACAAAGATCACTGAGTCCAACCCATGGCCCTGCACAGACACCCCAACAGTCCACCCTGTGCCTCAAAGTGGTGTTCAAATGCTCCTGGAGTTCTGGCAGCCTTGGGGTTCCCTGGGGAGCCTGTTCCAATGCTTCAGCACCCTCTTGGGGAAGAGCCTTTTCCTAAGATCCAACCTAAACCTCCCTTGACAACTTCAGGCCATTCTCTTTGGTTCTTTGCTAGAGATGACAAACAAAACATTTAACCTCAGCAAGAAACCTGAGACTTACTAAGCTGACTCAATACACTTACTTCTAAACCTGACAGTAGGGTACTACTGTAGGAGTTTGTGTTTCTCTGTCAAAGAAAATCAAAATCAACTTCAGGGTGGCTGAAATGGCACTTAACATTTTTCCAAACTATGCTTGTCAACCTGTTTTATACAGTCACTTAATCCTGCTGAAAATCCATAGTAAAAATATCCATGTGAGAGGCAATACCTAGGGAAAACAGGAAGACAGGCACATGCAGCCACAACCCTGTAAAAGGAAGTGTTGTCAGGGGACTAGAACATTCAGGCAAGCCGCTGACAGCTCCCTGTGAAGCTCATGTTTCCCAGGAAATTTTAGTCACAGCTCTGTCACTGCTGACCTCAGTCTTCAGCTGTAGGCACAGCTGGGACAGGATGGTCTTCCTCAGTGGAAGAAAAAAAATACTAAAACCCAACACCTTGAAGTTTGCCATTATGCCAAACACCAGCTAATGTCTGGTCTTTCTTCTGGCATCTCCTACTGCCTTATTGCCAGACAATTTTTCACTGCCCAAGGTTTACATGTTTCAGTGTGTGGACAGAGCTTGTTTGTTCAGATTGTACTATGAGATATGAGCTGTTCCCTTACAGAGCAGGATGCTCTTTTTAGGAGCTGAACACACACACAGGGGTCTCAGCTTAGTCAGGGGGCCTGATTGCCACAACCTTAAATGACAGCTCTCAAAAAGTTTTCAAACTTCAGCTCGTGGACTCACAGCACTAGGAAATTGCATTTTCATTAAAAACTCCTTTCTAACATCCATGATGAGGAAGGAAAACTTCATTATAATATAATATAATTATAAATATAATTATCTTTTATCTCAAGAACTTCACCAAAAGGCAGTGAGACCAGCTTGATCCCACAAATCACCCCACAGGACTTCACAGCAGAGCACATCACCACCATTCAGAATTTCTCTTGGCAGCCTTGCTTTCTGATCAGTCAGCTTCTCACAGGGGAAAGCGCTCTCAATTCTCAACCTGAACACCCAAAGCTCAGAAAAATCAGGAACTCAGAATATTTTTTTTTAACTTTCTTCTCCTGCACATACACACATTTCATGTCTGTTTGCATCAGCAGCTAAAGATAACCTTTGGATAACATATGGGACTTATACACTAATAATGTCCCATCTATTTCTCACTATATCTCCTCACTCTGTATTCTTCTATTCACAGCAATTATTCAGATTATTTTGTCTTGTTTTAACAGCCCTCCCTGTGCATGCAAACAAACCAGAGAAATTAGCAATTCCAAGAGGTGTTTTGAAACTCTTATCTCAGCCTCCTGCAGGCACAGTTGCCCTCCTCAGGTTTGCCCACTGTTAAGTCTCTTATGCCATTATGCAGCATGAAGGTGCACAGAAAAATGGGGAGCATTGTCTTTACTTTCCCTTGTTACTGATCCTTCAGCAGTGAGAAATTAGAGGACACATCCAGCCAGTCCTTGACATGCTGACAATAAAACAATTGTTCCTCTGAACCACAAAAGAGCACATTTTGAAGGTGCTTTTGTTTTGTGCAATATTAAATCACTACATAGTGTTTTTTCATAATGTGTTCTACAAAAAACCATTTTTCCAGGACACTTAGACTTCAGTAGTAGTTTTGTGATGCAGTATTTTTCCAGAAAATAAATTATTTAAGAAAGTTCATATTTTTTTAGGAAAGACATTTCAGAAAAACATTTCCTACAATTCCTCTTTACACAGAGAATTTAATTCCTCATTACACACACATCTTTCAGGTCAACAGTCAAATCACTCTGACAACTTGTGAGGCAGTGTTTAAATTCCATTTCCTTGTAAATAGCACAAGACAAGTAAAAAGTCGTTATTACATATACATGAATTTAGAAATAAGCTATTATTTACTAATGTATAAATAACCACTAAACCAGTGCATACCTTAATGAAAACGAAGTAAACCAAACTCATTCCATTAAATCATTGCAGGTTTCACAGAGCTCTGTTTGTTCATAAGGATAGGCTCCTCAAGAAGAACCTTAAACAAATCACTGCTATGAAACCTCAAAAATGAAAGTGGTACAAATACCAAACTTCTTTCCCTGTATTACATTCTACACATCTTAGGTTATTTCTACATTCTAACTATAAGGTGTAGCAGCAGCCCTCTTGTGAGAGGGTAGGAATGAGCCCAGACACAGACTCCTTGTCTATCCCAGCATGAAAAGGGCCCTGGTTTATTCCTCTCTACAGCTCAGCCATCCTGACCCCAACCATTCCCTGCCTCTGGCTGCAGCAGCTCCTGCTGTGGGTTTCCCCTGCAGCCTCTGACTGCTGCTCATTCCCTGCTGAGCTCTGACTGCAGGGATCAGTTTGCAGGCTCTGAGTGCAGCTTTTACCCAGCCAGACTGTGACTGCAGCTTCCAACAACAGCTCTGGCTGCACACCCACACTGACCTCACTGCAGGGATTCTCTCTCCCTAGGATGCTGCTTCTTCATGAATCTCATATTCTCCCTATCCTCAAGGTCTCTCTCCTTCATACTTCTTCCTCCTTCACAATCCTCCATGATAATTCTCCCTCACCAGCTAACCACTCCCTTTTATCACAGGTGTCTTTATTGGCTACAGGCGGTACTCATCAGGGGCCAGGCTGTACTGGTAATTAACACAGCTGTTACTCATCAGGGGCCAGGCTGTACTGGTAATTAACACAGCTGTTACTCATCAGGGGCAGAGTCACCTGTAATTCCCCTCTCCTACAAAAGGGAACAACTTTTTTCATGAGAGTCTTCATAACGTTGCAAGATGGCAGTAGGCTACCTTCTCAATTCACTGCTCCCAGGAGGACTTTTGGAGCCTCAGTCCAGCAATGTACTTTAGAGCAATAACAGCTGCCCTGAAGCAATACTGGGGTGTGCCTGAGCCTGCAGGGCTCCAGGAGAAGAGGAAAACCTTGTGTGACACCATCTCCTGCACAAGAGGGAGGTGAATGCTGCTTGCTACGTGGGTGAACAGCAACCTCATCTAGGCCAGCAAACTGGCCAGGCTGAGAGCAAAGCAGCAGGCAAAGAAAGCAGCTTGGATGTCTTGTTTGGTTCTCATCCCACCAAAGCTCTAAGATATTACTGAAACATCCTTTTGTTTGGGATTGCCAGGTATAACAGGAACAAACCTGTCAAATGGAGAGATCTGATCATCCTCCTCAGCTGCTGCTCCATTCCCTCTGTTTCCTGGGAGACTCCTGCCCTGGCAGCAGAGGGAGCAAATGAACACTTTCCTAACCACTTTTTTTTTCTGGTGACTTTCCTGTTCTCAGGTCAAATTCAATGCAGAAAGCCCATCTGAATAAACATCATGGCATAGGATGAACTAATACAAATGCTTATTCATAAAGTTTTTCTCTCTTCTCCCTTTTTGATAGATCTGTAAAGCTAATAATCAATATCCTCATTAAACAGCTGACCCAAATACAATATCAAGTGAAATATATATGCAATAAAATCTAAATTATCATATAGTTCTGAGAGATGATGAAGACCTAAGCTGTCAAAAGATTCCATCCCATCCATCTCTCAGAAACCTACATATTGATATCCATTAGCCCTCACAAACACTACCAGAGGAGCACAGTGAAAAGTTGTACAACAGAAAACCAGCATCTTGCTCAATCTTTCCAATTAAAATCAGTGGTAAAAATAAAATGTAGAACTGTAATGTGAATATACAAACCTGGATATGTTGCTTTACAGAAAATTATAGTTACAGATTAAAAGATAAATATCTCTCCAGATGCAAAGCCAGAACAATTGTTAGTATTATTCCAACAAGATCAATACCAATCATGCACTGTAGCCAACCAGGAACAGCTGATAACAATCAAGAAGTGCTGGATTCAATTCTGCTTTAATGACAGCAGTGTAAGTCAATAACTTCACATGGCAGTTTTTTTAAAAATCTAATATTTAGAGAGGCATATAATAGGAACACATTTGTAAGTCAAGATTTTAGGCAGATTTAAAAACAGAGCATGGCCCTGGTTACCCTTCAAAGGTATTTTTTGATTTAAAGGTTTAGCTCAGGACTGGGAGAGAAAATCTATTTCTATGGTACTACCATCAAGACCTACCTGGCATTTGCTGACATGCCAAAGGTTTCCCAAACTAGGAATATGGAAGGAATTAAAAAGAAAGTTCTCCATGGCAGGTACATTTCTGCAGATGTGCCATGGACAACTATGGGGAAACCATGTCCTCAAAGGAGCAGTCCAGAGACCTCTGTGGCCTGGTTTGGTGGGTAGTGGGCAGAGTCCCGTTGCCCTGACTGCCACTACTCCTGTTTGCTCCTGCTGCAGAGTCCCTGTGGATCATCCCAAGCCTGGAGCTCCAGCATTTCTCACGTGCTGCTTGAGGGCTGCATTAGAACTACCACATGAGCACAGCATGGCCCTTGCACACCAACACCAGTATCCACCATTCCTGGGTGGAAGCCTCCCTGAATTTGCCAAGGAGGCCTTTGCTGCTTGCCTTTTGTGCTGAACCTGCTGAGAAACTCCTCTGTGCACCCTCACTCCTGTGCCAGCTCAGTTTCCTTCCCTGAAACCTGGCTGCTGCCTCTGTGCAGCAGCTTTGATAGGAAGCAAATGTGGTGGGAGGGCTACAAGCTGCTGCAGTACCAGACTCCTGAGTACTGAGGGGTTTTGTGTGCCCCAGAAAAGACAGAAAGGACAATGAAGATGCAGTGGAAAGCTGAATATCCTGTGGTTGCTGTTCCAACACTAAATTTCTACAAATGTATGTGCCCACACTAAGCACAGATAAGGCAAAATCTGGTCCCAGGTTGTGTACAAATAAAGATGGAATAAGTGAGATTAATGTGGGGAGAGTGGCAAAGATCAAGGCACCAGGACTCTTATATGCATATTTGCATATGCTTGGAATGTCTTTCACTGATTACCCTCCCTCTGTATCTCTGGATTCTAATGCTCAGAAATTCTCAAAAATATGACAACAGAAGTATTTGAAGGGCTTTTTTTGAGAGGTCAAAGCAATTAAAAATTATTCCACTTTTTGAACACAAATACAGTTTCTACACAAATCTGTGTAGGCAATATTCACTATTCACCATTATTACTACTCAAAATTTTCCCTCTGTTTGATGATGTTCAGGTTTGGATTTTGCTCTGTCAGACTATCCCTGTTCAGACTGACATCTTCTGTGAGAGCTGTTGTACACAGTGGCCTTTTTGTCTGGAGGAAGAAAGGGGACTGCAGTTTTAATGGTCTGGTTATTTACAAAATTAAGTAGGGCGGGAGTAGGAGGAAAACTGTTTTAAGGATTAAAAAATAATAGCAATTAGTGGGGAGATGGTTTATTCCCTCCAGAAAATTTTTGTCATCACCATACCAAAGAATATGGATTCAATATCCTGTAAAATACCACTATGGCAGAGGCACACAGCTCACCTAAATTTGTCAAAGATATATGATGTTTTGGAACTAAAGCACAGTGATTTAAGAGCAACCTAACTTCTAATTCCTGACCAACTCTAATGAAAAATCCTAACTAGCTGCATAAGAGACCCATGTCCAACAGAAATTTTTAAAATCATTTTATGCTAGTGATACTGTAACACGAACAATGGCTGTGCTAATTAATCTCATCTCAAACATTTCATGTAGAGCTTAATTTGCTAAAGCCCAAAGACAGGAGCTCAGAGCGTGTATGCTCCCTCAACCAGTCCTCACTGTACTGCCATTTGCAGTCACAACCATGTCAAATCTGCCTTGCTGTACCATCAGGAGAATTACATTCAGACCAAAATATATTTCTGAGTTGACACCTGACTACCTTCTGAACTTTTAACTATTCCTTGGCTTCCAGGCTTTTATTCGTAGCCCAGAGATTTTGTTTCCTTTTGTTCCCAGCCCAAAGTTTGAACACTGGTCATTTGTCTCTGGGAGCTGGGATGCACAAAAAAAGTTTCTAACAAGACTTTGCATGTATGAATGTACAAAACCACTCTAAAAATATACTTATGAATACAGAAAACTGTTGAAGCATCAGCTTTCCCATACAGCTGCAGATGAAACTTCTCAACATAAAAGCCAGTTTAGCCAAGTTTTTTGGCAGCAGAGACACAACACTTTGCTTTCAAATACTCCAAGTGGTGAGTGCTAACAGAGCCCCAGGATGTGGTGCATTCCCAGCATCTACTCCCCACTGGTCAGCTGGACACAAAACACCTTAGCCCTACCAAGGGCATCTTGTGAGAGCCTGTCCAGAACTGCTAGGTGCACATGTGGTTAGTCACACAGGCAATGATGCAAATCACAATTCAAGTTCTTCCATACAGATGAAATATAAGCAGTGAAATCAGAGATTTAATATGTCTGGGCAGCATTGCTACCCAGCCATTTGGCAATATGAACCATTTCTGAGGCATGAAATACCTGACTGACCTTGAAGGGAAGGAGCTGAGGATTTACATACAGGAAGCAACCCAGAACACCTCACCATGGCAGGATTTTATTTTGATTCTTGGAAAATATGGCAGATCCCTCACATATGATAGCTGCTACCTCCATTAAATGCTGCAACAGCGAACAAATCAATTGGCCTGCCATGAAAACCCAGAGAGAACAGCCATAAAAAACAGATCTCCATTTAATTGTCAGCAATCTGCAAAATCATCAGATTCTGAATGAGTCATTTCTCTGTGTTGTAGCTGGTATAGGACACAAGATAATGTAAAAATTATCTGGAAGGCCCAAGATAAGAGTCCCAGAGGGACAACCAGCCCCTGGTGGCTCCAGGCAGTAGGTTCCCAAGGGCTGTGCAGACCCCTCAGTGAATAAACATCTCCCATCAGTGCCCTGCAGATTGTGGGCTGTGAGCACATGGCCAGCGTGTAACAGGAACACTAACACCTGGCAAACCCCAAGGAAAAGCACTGGGAACTGAGCAGTGCATGCAGAAACCCCTCCTGCTGCAGTGGGAAAGGAGCAACAGCAATGTGAGATGAATCTCTACAACTACGTCATCGATGCTGCCCTTTCCTTACAGAGGGGCATGGCTGCCCAGGAGGGAACCTTCAAGAAAACTGATAACAAGATAGCTCCCTCCCTCTCTCTCCACTGATAACAAGATAGCTCCCTCCCTCTCTCTCCACTAGCATCCATCAGGAAGTGGCAATTGACTCTGCAGCCAATTCAGTACTTAATTGGCATGGGGAGATATCAGAGAGAAAAAATGGCTGTACAGTGAAGTTGTTGAAAACCCTTTGAAGACAAACCTCAAAAAGAACAACAGTCCAGAAAACAAAACCACCTAAAGAGGAGCAAAGGGAAAGGTTCCAATCAATTTCCATATCATTTTTCATTGTTAGCTAAAAACATCCCAGAGCCAGAACTTTTGAGCTGTTTACTCAGCTGCAAGAAGAGCTGTTCCAAGTGAAGATTGCACGGAGCCCATCACAGGGGCATGCATCGGGCACTGGGTTAGCCCAGGAAGGCAGTGCCATCTGCAGGGCTCGGAAAGCACTCACGACTCTTTTTTCTTTTGAAAAGCAGTAGAATAGTTCCTGCCGTGGAGGAGTGGTGAAAGAGCACTCCCCCTATGCACAGTGAGGGCTGCCCAATGAAGAAAGCACGTCACATCTTCTGAAGGAAATTATTACAGCTGATAAAAGCTCTTTCAGCAGCAGAAACAAGATAAGAGAGATGTCACTACCACAAGCAGCTAGAGACCTTTCAAAGCACTGAAGTGAGAGGAATGAGTTAATTTTGATCTCAGATCATCTGGTAAATCACATCATCAGCACCTAGGGAAGGCAGGACACGGCACTTGTATATTAAAAAGGGGGAAACTTCTCTGGGGTTGAAGCAACAAGGATCTGGAATGGCCTCCCAGGGAGGGTCAAATCAGAAACCTCCAGGATGAGGGACTGCAAAACACGGGGCTTGTATTAACCAAAAAAAAAAAAAGCCTTCTTTGGTGATCCAAAGCATCTTAATGAGTACTCTGTCTGTTTACATGCAATGTTTGCATCGTAGGATGAATTTGGGAGAAGGCATTTCCTGGAAAGGGGAGATTCACTTACTAGGCAGTGTTAGTTTTGGAAAATGACTGGCTACATGGCTTCCACACCGTGAGCACTGACGAGGAAACATTTACTGACGCGCTTTCTTCCTGCACCAACACACAGCTTTAAAATATTTGTCTTCCACCAGGCTTTTGTTCCAACTTAATTACCAAACAGTTTTTCAGCCTGCAGTGTATTTAGAGTCTAACCCCAAAAGAACAGATCTTCTGTTTCTTTCCCATCTTAATAGAAAAACAGGGAAAAATATATCTGCTGCCATGTTGTTATCAGGAAAATATATATATTCATTCTGTATCTACTGTCCACTGTCCTGTTCAATTTTGCATTTCAGCTTTTCGTTGTACTTCAGAGAATGTCTGAAATTCAGAGATCTTGGAATGGTGAATCAGGCAGGGAAACATTTCAGTACACAAATTCACCCAGCTGAAAGCGGTGCCAAAATTACAGATTGAGCCAGAGGGTGGAACAGTCAGTGTTCTCCAACTGCAAGGGCTTGAAAAAGACTCCTCTATTAATTGCAAAAGATAAGTACATTATGCTTGGAACCACACTGGGCTGTCCACCAGGCAGGTTACTGAATAACTGGTAAGATAAATGAAGCACAAACCTCCCATCATTCAAAGCTTTGCCCATTCATAAAAGCCAGTCCAACATTTTTTTAATATACTTTTGAGCAAAAACATTTTACTGTTAACTGAAGAACAGGGGCTTAGCTGAAAACCAACAATGAAACAGGTGTATTGCTGTTCTGTGCACCAATATTCCACAGTAACACGAGCTTATTAATTCTGGCCTACCAAACTCCTCGAATTTGCAGAAAACCATTGCCTGAAAGTGCTATTATTTTCCTGAGATCAGCATCTGTTGTTTTCAGTGTGAGCTATTCACTGTCAAAAGCAGCATCCCTGCTCTCTGTTTCTGCGAGAAGCCGCCCCCACCATAACGTTTGTTCTCTCCCAGTGCCAGAGCAACTGTGGCAGTGAGAGGTCAATACCCTGCCATAACATCGCAGCCCATTACCTGTGAATCATGCGAGGAGGTGCAAATTACAGCTGGCCCCTCACTTGTGCTTGACTAAACACAGCCTCCTGAAAGCAAATTTTGGTGGGCTGGGAACAGCAAGCTCAACACGCCTTGCTGCAATTGCCTCTTGCTTATCTGCACGGGCAATTAACAGCGTCTCCCTTGAGTGATGGGTTCTTGATGGGCTGGGAGGATGTGCTCTTGAACACTGCACAGCAGCTGAGATTTAATTACAGCCCCAGACTGCTACTTCCACAGCCTTGGCACTCAGGTGGGGGACTGGGGACAGAGGAAGGTAGGTGGCAGAAAGCAGCTTGGGCTCCTGTTGCCCATTCCCACCATCCCATTGAATCACTGACTTCCCTTCCCATGCTGCAGTCCGTCTCTCCTGCAAAATGGGAAAGAAACATGGGCTGCTGATGATTTCAGAAAGGCTTTTAAGCCATGAAAGTGGCCATGGAAAGCACTGCTGGAAACCTTTGCACTCAGAATCTTTGGAAATCAGAGCCAGGCAGACACACAATTGCCTCCTGAGAAGCACATGAAACACGAATGACTCCAGCCTTCTGGTGAGAGACAATCATCCAGGACATCCACAGGTAAAAGCTGTTCATTACACATTTCAGTGGTGAATGCCCAAACCCTCCTGCGACAGAGGTCCGTGGACAGTCAGCAAGCACAACAGACAGAGAGAACAGGACTGGAATTCAATTTTCACAGGGTTAGTCAAGTGGGTAACATGAAGTTAAAGTTTTCTGGAGGCTCTTTCTTATAAAATAAAATTTAAAAATAATAAAAATAGAAGTAACATGGAATGAGAAAAAACAAAACAAACTGGAAAAACAAGAGCTCCGTGCTAACTGCAAATATTTACTACTAGCAAGAGCCTTTTCCATGCTCATTACACTAGCAATGACCATTATATTAGCACAGCAAAATGTCAGAATTAGTATTACTTTATTTAATTATGTTACTACTGCAAATGTAGAGGGAAAACATAATACTCTACTGCCCAAAAAGAAGATACAGGTTCTATGATGAGATCTACTGTGTATTGGGAATATCAGAGATTGTAAAAAGAGGGCTGATGGGTGGGAAGGCAAGGAGGAGGAAGATGGAATTAAATTAGAATGAGGTTAAAATATATTAATCAATGCTGGAAAATAATTTTGGAGCTGTAATACCTCCTCATATTAACAGTTTTCAGGGTTACTATTTTGTCCAGCCTCAGGCAGCACTAGTGAAAGGAAAAGTGGCTATTAAAAGAAAAAAGAGAAAGGATCCCCATTCAACTCTTGGTCAGAGTGTAGGGAAAACGACAGGAAACATCCTTGGAGTCATGCCCAGCAACAGAAGAGCAGGAAGGCATGGCCTCACATGAACATCCACCTGCTTGGCTCTGTTCTGTGAAGGCTGCTGGGAATGTTCTCCACAAGCACAACACTTGTGTAGGCAGCAGCCACTCACCCCACAGAACCATTCTGAGACGCTCTGCACATTCAGTACCCTCTGTCCCTAGGGTTGTCAAGAGAGAAAGAAAGAAACAAACAAACAAAAAAACTCCCAGAATTTGGCCCTGAATGGCAATATACTAAAAAATAAACAGATTGTTTTGACAGGTGTACTGTAATCCAGCAATAGATAAAAAAGCTTGATTCTGTTTCCAATTGCACAAAAGTAACGCTTTTGGTGTTTGTAGAGTAACAAGAGTCTTAAGCTCACAGACTCAAACAAAGGATTCAGCCCAGAATCCAGAGTAGTTCTATCAAAGGAAGAGGAAAGGAGGGGAAAAATCATGACCAAGAAGAAGTTGTATTCACACTTTGAAGATGCTATGTGAAAGTGGAAGAAAATTCATGAGGAAAAGATAAACTGTAGACAAGAGGAAGATCATTGACTGACAATACCCACTGCATCAAAATGCCCCCTCTGCATGCCAAGTGAATGGTTTGCCTGAAATCCTCTTAGTTTACTGTACTAGGAAGAAAATCACCACAGTGCTCAGATCTGCACAGGGGATGGACCAGGTGCCAGGATGTGAAACAGTCCTCCTTCAAGCACTGTGCCATGCTAGAGAGCTGTGTCCTCTCTGGCCCCTGAGCAGGTCCCTCCATCCCTCACTGCCTCCTTGAGCTGCTGGCTACACTTGTACCTGAAACACTCAGCAAAAGGACAGGCAAAATTACAGCAAGCTGCAAAGTCATGCAAAGAACTCAAATATGGATAAAGTCCAAGAACAACATTTGGTCTAAAAAGTGGGGGGTTTCTTCCCTCTTGAATGGAGGACTGGACATAGCTGTCACAAGCACTCTTGCTGCCCATAACATCCATCCTTACCAGAGAGCCCTGTTGAGTTCGTGCCATGTATTGTCACTGGAAGATCCAGGTAGGATCTCAGCTTGTCTTCCCCAGAAGCTCAATAATTACCTTGTGATTGATTTTTACATGCACTTAGTTCCCTGACAGTAGATCAGGAAACCTGTAAGCAGCTCAGAGTGGTTTCTCCTGCATGAAGCCACATCATTATTACAAGAATGACTGAACCATTTGGGCCACATGAAATGCAGCAAACTTTTGTTAATTCCTTGGAACAGACCCATGAACCCAACACAAACAGTTGCTTCTTCCTTGAAGCTGAGCTGAGCTTTGCACCTCCTCTCCATGTTGCCTAAACAGAGTGGGCAAGTGACTGCCAAGCTGCTCAACACAACTTAAGTCAAACCCTTTTCATCAAAATTTCAAAGGACCTTCACTGATCCTCAGAGCTGAGCCTGAAGAAGACCACCAGAGGCTGGCCACAAACTGGGTGTGACACCATTCCCCACCACTCCAGTCCCAGACATCCAGCAGCAAACAATGCACCTGTCAAAGCCATGAGCAGCCAGGAGAATTCCATGTGACGTGGTATCAAAGGTTTTACTAAAGTGTAGGTAAATAACATCCTCAAACTGAGCTTCAGAATTCAACCCTCTGCTTTTTTGGCCAACTCTCCCATTCACAGCTTTGTTGAGATCATAGATTTCACTGTATTTATAGACTAAAGCTGTCATTTCTTTGTAAAAATGAATTAAACACCTGCTTTATTTCAGTGCACATGTAACTCCCAATAACACAATGACCCAGAAGAATCAGAAGTTATCTTAGCCATTAGTTACCCTGGTTTTGCTGTATCTCACACTTCAGAATCACCTAAGTCTTCATCATCCAAGGCTTCAGCTCTTTTATAAATAAATTACATATGCTGTTTGTCATACCAAACTATAAACAGAGAAAAAATACTGACATGAAAAAACTAAGCAATATGACTCATGACAGATACCAGATGAAGCCTTATCACATTGGTTTAGCACTGGGGTAAACACAGTGACAGCTGTAGAGACTCTCCTGATCCATATTTATGTCAGCAATATCCAGACAGAATGGAACATATGCAGGTTTTGAGCTGAAATTTTCAGCCAGCTCCTTTCAGCTGCCTTTAACTGGATCCAGAATTAGGCATTGTCAGACATGGTGCACAGGAAATTTACTCTTCTGAAGGTGTGCTAACACTAAAGAAAGATTACAAGCTTCTAAATGGCTTAAAGGTGCATTTATGGGCTCTTTCCTACCTATCAAAATACTTGGGAAGGCCTCTCGCCCTGCATGGTGGTTCACACAAACACAAACACACCTAAGCAAATTAACTTTCAGGACTAGTTCTAATAAAGCCAATAGTGCACTCAAATTCCCAGCAGTGCTCTCATTTACAGGACCATAAGCTTCAAGAACCTTTTAATTTTTTAATGGAGGGCGATGAAAATCAAGAAAAGTAGATTTCCCTAGAGCTGCTTACCTTAGCTCTGGAATTGAACGTGGAAACAGAGAAAAAACAGTACCAGATCCAGGGTCAAAAGCTGACCCTCAATGCTTGCTATCACTTTCTGAAATCACCCAAGCACACCAAGGTCGACTGTTCATGCTGAGAAACAACCATGTATGAGGAGAAGACAGCTATTGTTGCAGCTTTTGTCTGGATGAATGACCAGGTCCTAAAAGAGGGTCTCCAAAAAACAGTCACTAGCAAAGACAGAACATGCAAACCTTACTTTGCAGAAACCTGTCATTAACTCAGCAGTGCTGAGGGTTAACAGTCTCATCACCAGCATCCAGAGCAGAGAAATGTAAACCCATCATTTACTTTTTCAGAAACATCAGAGTTTGAAGGCTCTGCATGGGACATATGCACATGCTTTGCTTTGCTGTCAGCTTTTCGCTGCTGCACCTGGCAGAGGCAGGAAAAAAGGAACACAAATCCACATCACCACTTCTCCAGCAAGCTCTTGGCATAGGAGCTACTTGGGCTACTAATCAACTTGCCATCTGGCCAAGCAGGAGCTAAGAAACAATGCAGAGATAAAGCAGTAGATGTTTCCAAACAAATGTGCAAATTTTTGAAGTTTGCATCCTCTTGTTTGGATAACTAGCTACTTTTCTCACTTCCTGCACAGTCCTTAGTAAACTGGGCCCTTGTAATTCAGCAGAATCCCCATGGACATCCTCATAAATCCTCAGAGGGATGAATGAACCCAGGGCAGGGCCATCTCCCTTCTCAGTATGGGTAACCGGAAAAAATCTCTCTTTGCATGAACATTGTGGGTAATCTGGAAATCTGAAAGTCATATCTTTAATAACATCATGTGGGTAATCTGAGTATCTGAAAGTCATATCTTTAATAAGCATCAAAGGCCCCCACAGATGTTGGAGGCCACCAATCCTGGCCACATAGCAGGACCATTCTCCAGGCGTAATGTACTGACCAGGAAACTTAAATCCCACTGCTGACAGTGGTGGACTCTGAGGTGGTGGGGACTGACCAAACAGTCCAGAGGAAACACAAAAAATTATGCAAAGCTCATAGATCACTTAATTTACTTGAAATGCCAGCTTGTGATCCAGCATCACTTAGCTGCCTTTAAAAGCCAAGCTGTGTAGGATCTGGTGGTGTTGTCCTCCCATGCCTACAGGTGGGTTGTGCACACACAGCACCCTGGCACTCTCTCTGCACACAGAAAATTCAGAGGCTGCTTTCTCACATGTGCACAGGCACACGTGTCCTGCAAACAGCTTGCAGACCTGCTTTCTTTTACTTGCTCTTAGTTTATCTATTTCCCTTTCAGAGCCTGCAGCTAATGAGCAGTGCCACTCAGTCATAGAGACACTCTCCTGTGGGGCATTAAAATCACCCGTGGGCAGTCTCTCAACGGCTTCCTGTCGGGTCTAAAACCACCACAGATGTCTGAACACACGAGACTTGATTCCAGATTCATTCACACTAGATTTACTCTATTTAAATTAAGTTTACTGATGTTGATGAAGTGTTGTTCCAGATTCATGTGGTACACAAAGTGAAGCTTTTCAGGTAGTGATTCATACTGAGTGAATCCACTTAGCTATGAAAACATCTATTTTAAATTACCAATTTCCATGACAAATTAAAAGCTGTTCATCATACAACATCCAGGCTGAAGAATCATCAACTGTCTTAGGCATAATAGCAGAAGCCTCTTTTTAGGAGCCATCTTCCTTAGATTGGCATGACAGGACACCAGGAGAGAGCCTCACCCATGAGAGGCTGCCTCCATGATGAGAAGTTTGAAATGAAGGACTTTTCACTGTAAAGGTCTGAACTCCTTATGACTGGCCAAAAGCAATATTCTTCCTCTTCTTCAGCTGAAGAATGCCCCCTCAGGATTGAGGTGCTGCCAGGGAATTCAGAAAGTTGGACTACAAAGGTCAGATGCTTAGCTGGCAGAAATCACAGCTTAGCTAACTTTCATGGAAGTACACGTGAAGATCTTGTTGGAAGAGATGTCCTTAGCATTGCAGAGAGAGGTGCCCAGGAAGAAGAATGTCAGCTGGCTAAAAGCAAATTTCTTCCACTGAAGTCACTGCCATGTGCCTCAGCAGCTGATGGCAAAGCAGTGACTGGCACGGACATGCTCTGCCTTCAGAAAGGAGTTTTGCTTGAGACCAGCTCTTGCTGAATGGCAGTTTGTAATTTACTGCCTCCAGCTTCTGGGGTGGCAGAAGAGCAGCAGAGCAGTAAATGAACACACATGCAAGTTTATGTGATTCATATCCTTGAGAAGAGCACAAACAGACCTAAACAATAGGGCCAAAGCCACCTTTAACCAAGCTCAACTCTACCTGATCTCTGCAGGATCCTTCAGGATCCCTGCCTGTCTCACCACTGCCTTCAGCCCAGTCCCTGGGTCACCCTCCCCTCACTTGCACCTGGCAACAAGGAGGCAGATCCACAGGAGATGCATTTGAGCTCCCATATTATTTTGCAGGCCCAAAGGTAAATTCCAACCGATGGCACAGTTTCCACAAGACACCACCTTTCCTGTTAAAGAATCTTGCTTTAAAATACCACTACAAAGTAGTGGTGTTTGGCCAGGAATTCTGTGGAGCCAGCTTAGCAATGCCTGAGATTTTAATAGTGGGTGTCAGGGGACTTTCTGAAAATCAGCCCTTTTGAACATGTCAAACCAAGCACCCAGAATTTAAAGCACTTAGTGTTTATCAGCCACTTTAAAATGCTGGTCCTTGATTATGAAGGAGTACAGCTGTACAAGAAGAGACAGAAGCTCCTCATGGGAATGATTTGATCTTCAGAGTAAAAAGGCAAAAACCCAGCAATATTTACTTATTTGGCTTTTAAACAAAGTTAAGGGGGAAAAGAAAGAGGCTGTGGCTAGCAGCAGCAAAGAATAAACTTCTCATTAGTGGGTTGTGCCAGATTCTTCATCTAAAAATAGTCTGTTCAGCAGCTTTTGAAAAAACTCCATCGTGTTTAATTGAGGTGCCACACTATATGTAAAAAGCACAATCAGGAATATTATGCCTCTCTTCTGCAATAGCCATATTTCACATGCTTCTTGTTGAATCTGATCTAGGAGCAAAATTACTTTACGATATTAGAACTAATGGGCCAAGCTGAACACAGAATTAAGGGGTTTCTGCCACCCCTTTTTTTTTTGAGAATGTCTCAATAAAAGGTAGAATTGGCACCAGTTAATATTAATTTACACAATTAAAGAAGGAATAAGGTAATAGACACAGAAGATGAAAAAACAAGAATCTTACAAGAGCACATGGCAGTGATTTAGTAAATCCAGCTCTGCACCTATAAACCCAAATGAAGAAACCTCCCATTTTCTTTCCTAGAGCTACTCCAGTAGAGAGTAACACAGACCTTTCTCCAGCTCTCAAAAGTGAAAACTGCTGCAGGAGCTGGTTGTTTCTGTGTTAAAGCCATTTGTAAATTATAATTTCATTTGTGGGCACAAAGGTTGATGCTGTAAAATAAATAAAAATGCTCTTTAAATGCACCTTTCTGAGGGCATCAATAGGTTGAATCACCAATGTCTCAACCATTCAAGAAAAACTGCAGGTCATGTTTCAGCTGAGCTGTCTTTTGCTGACATTTCCCAGCTGAAGGCTCTAATGGACCCAGTGGAGAGAATTTTCATATATTTGTTGTCAGAGTGAGCTTTTGTACAGAGGATTTTGGGATGCCACATAAATATTGCAGGTTCTTATTGATTTGTAGCACAGGAACAATTCATGCAGAGAGCAAAGCAAGTCCCTTTACACCAATAAAGCCTGGCATTGTTTCTTAGCTGGATTAAAGTGGAGTCACTGAAAAGAGGAAAATCTATTTAATTCTTTACTGATAGAAACAGCTTAAGGAAATTATCTGTTTTATCGTGCATCCACACCAGCTTGAATCACTAGCAACTGTCAACATGCATTCAGGATCACTGTGCACACCCCAGCTAGTGGTGTGTCTGACAGGGACACCTCTGTGGCTCTGAGGAGAGGCACTGCCTGATGCACCCTCTCAGAGTTAGGATACTCTCCACAGTCATTTCTGGTACCCTGACCATTTCCCAGCCTTTATTTTCCGAGTAGTCCTGTGACTTACTAACAGAGAGTATCCTGTTAGGCTAACAAACAAGGGACATTAGCAGTTGGTGGAGTAGCAGCTTTACTAGAGGAACTTCCTAAGAGGATCCCTCTCCTGTATCCCTTGCCCATGAGGTTTCCTATAAAGAATGGCGGTAGGGACTGTACAAACATACATCAGCCTTGCCAGCATTTCTCAGCCAATCAAATTATTCTCTTCTTAGAACAACTAAAACAGCTTCACAAAATGATTTGCATTCTCAGTAAAACCTGAGCAACTTCAGATGTCTGCAGCTTATGTGATTTTTATAGGCATTCCTCAGGTGACTTGGATCATCAGGCTTTATCATGAAGAGAGAAAAAAATCTATTTTCTTTTGTAAATTCTAACAACAAGGGTGGCCGGGGACAAGTAACAGTTGAAAGGAGATGGGGGAAGGGGATATAAGACAATACTTGATAATAACCCAAATACATTTGTGCAATTAACGAGCTTCAGGAATGTCTTCTCAGTCCTCTTTGCTTTTATAACACCTGAGGAAATCAGATTTACCCTTTTGCAATTCAGCAGTGCTTAAGGAATCCTGCTATACACCACACCTGGGGAAGCACTATCCACAGGAGAGGAGATTGGGATGTACCAAAGGCAAGGACATGTAACATCCCACAGCAATAAAGCATTTGATAAACATTTGCAGAAGTGCTTTGTCGTGTGGACAGGATTGACCAGAACAGGCTTTAACTGCCAGGCTGATTTCTGGCAAGGCACCAAGCTGGCACATCTCCCAGTTCTGTTCAATCTGGACCTTTATTAGGCCATAGATGTACTGTAATTAGCAATTGTACAAGATGCTATCTGGTTAAATCCCCCAGCCCCTGTTTTCTGTGTCTGCCACATTCTTGATGTTTCTTCTGCCCAAATGAGCATCCTTTTTGGTAGCCACCCAAATGGTGTTGACACCCAGCTTGTTGCTTGGAGACCTGGGATTGAGTCTCTGCACCATCCCTGCTCTGCCTGCGCTCAGGCCCCCTCATTTCACTGAACAAGAGATACTCACAGCACTGCAACATCTGCCTCAGCTTGGGTGGGGAAGACCAGCTTAACTCAAGCACAGTTGAACATTGAGATTCTTTGTCAAATAAGCTGCAAAGGGAAAAAACCCCAAATATTTTCTCCTTGCTTATACAGATATATGACCACAGAGCAAGATTTTACTGTGGAAATACTGATGGAAATTTGAAGACCCCTTGAAACAATCACCACCCATAACTAGGGGTAGTTGGAGGCTAAAATTAATTATTTTCTAAGTGTCACACAATTTTTTTTTTAAAGTCTCTAGGACTGAACATGCTGAAAACAATTTTTTTATGAGAACATAGAGCCTTTCATATCAGAGACTGAACCATTCCCCACCATGTGATTAACACACACTGCAAGAGCCACTAGGCACAGGGAGGCCACCACAGCATGTTGCTGACCAACTCTAGCTGCTCTTATCCAAAGCACAGCTATTGGGAGTCCCAGCTTAGGACAGGTTCTGCACTGGTATTCCTTGCAGGCAAGAGATGACAAAACTGTTCTGGCCTGAGCTTGAACATGCCTAAAAATAAATTCAGTAAAAAAAAAAACAAAATTTTAAAGCCCCAAGAATTAAGCTGCCAACCAAATGCCTGCCTTACTAGGCAAGTTGTACATCAAATATATTTTAGGATGCCAGCAGAATTTCAGGGTCAAAGTGTATCCTTTTTGCAATTTAGTTGGATATGTTTCAGCATTAAAGCAGAGAGGCAGGCACACACTTTCTTAAAGTCAAGCACCTTGGAAGACTCTGATATTTATTAAAAACACAACCCATTGTAAATTCTCCTTGCTACAACTTTCTGTGTGTGCTGGTAAGAGGAAGAATAAGCAGTAACAGACAATGGGCAAAGCATTTTGGATAAGTGCCAGTCAGAGGCTTTACACCCCTGGTATTTTTTTCAGTATTTTAATACAACTGATATCTAATGACCTTCAGAGACAGCACTCCAAGAACACGGTCTCATTCCTCTCCTATACCACATTTAAATACAAACATGCCGAAATAATTATAATTACAAAATTGCAGAATAGTGTTTTCAGAAATAACCAGATTTACTATTCTGTTCTGAGGACATGTGTAGAGAAATGAGCTAACTATATACCCACCCATCTTAATGCTGACTATGGAGTTTATGCATCCTGGTTGCAAAAAATCATAAATAGAACAGGAAGGTGAATCAGAGGGTACAGCTTTATGGCTATAATTTTGCTTCCTTCTTCAGATCAGATGGCTGAGCTAGAAGAATTAAAGCCCATCAGACATCACACCATATGTCTGCTCAAAATGTTCAGTAAGGATAATACCCTACATATGGTGAACCAAATATTTAAAGGAAGATTTCTTTAGGTTACTCTTTCTTATGCATATAACCATGTTAAGGAGCAGATTTGAAGAACAAATCCCAGTTTAAAGGATTCCTGATTTAAATGCTTAACAATACAGCTTAAAATTTTATCTTCTTGGTTTGTGTTTAGCTGGTTTCATTTAACTTCACAGCTCATGTTCGCTTTCACCTGAATTTCAAAAAAAATGTTAAGAGCATAAGAGAGAATCACTAGTTTTGCTGTCTCTGTGATTCACTCAGGAGAAAGCACACAGCAAAATCAGATTCACCAGTAGGCTGAGATTGCCGGTTACTTGACAGGTGGGTTTATTACCAGACATGGCAATTTACAGACACAACCTGACATTTTGAAATGCCTGTTCTCATACTGCTGTAAATTTTTCACTGCAACTTACATTACATTTAGGAAACAATTCAGAAAGGTCTAAAAATCACCTGACTCCAGCTGCTTCAATATCCCTTAAATCAAGACTATTTCATGTTAAGCAAAGCACCGACTCTGAAGAGTTGGCATTTTAAGAAGGAGCAGTTTCTCTTATGCCCTGTAGAAAGGAGGGAGGGAAGCAGGCTGCAGATTTTCCTCCCAGCTCTCAGTTCCTTCAGGTCTCTGCATAAAAACCATGGCAGGTCTCAGTCACTCTGAAAGTACCAGGGGTGAAATCTCAGCATCAGCATTGACAGTCTCACTAACTGGAGCGGTGCAGGATTCCCCACCAAGGAATGTGGGAGGAACAGGATGATAGCTAGATGTCTATTGGTGGAAGAACCTAAGTATACTGTTATTTGGGGGTAAAAAAAGGCTGGGGAGTCATGAATGAGTCTGTACCTTCTATTGCATTGCTCAATCACTTATTATATGAACTATTATTTGCATTATATTCATATTTTATTGTCATACTAATAGCATACCTTCTGATTCATCTCCAATGTCTGGCCTACAAAATACTACCAGGAATTGGTGCAAGAGGTGCCAAGCTAAGACAGTTTCATTTCATAGTTTTGGATCACTGCACACATTGTTTTGTCCTCTCCTGAGAAAAAAGGTGCTCAGAAAACATCCTAAGCTGGGGGAGTGGTAAGACAGCTTTTCATTTGCACAGCACCCAGTGAAACAAGGCCTTGATGCCTGGAAGGGTTTGTGAGGCACAAAGAGCACAATTACTACCCAGATGGTTTATTTTATTAGGAGCTTTAGGGGAGCCAGCATTGCTTACCTCACTTGGCATAAGCAAACACCTTGTTGAACACACAAGGAGTATCTGCTATGGCCACCACCTGCCTTGGCTCAGTGCAAGGCACCTCCTGGGACAGGGGGAGGCAGAGGAGCTCCCCAGGCTTGAGGAGAGGCTGAAGGACTCCTCTGAACCTTGGGCAACCGTAGACCTGCAGCTCTAATTCTGCTACAGGCTCCCATCAAGATCAAGGGGATCAGTTCACATATCTTTTTCCCCTCTATAAACCCACTAGAGCATTTCCCTCCTCCCATGCACTTTCTACCTCCCCTACTTTACAACTCTGATTTCTCAGAAAAGGGGAACCCCTCTATGTGAGAGTTGTAGCATCACTGAATCCAAGTTGTGACTGGTCCCCTCGGTGACACTTTAAAACAAATACCAACACAAATCTTTGCTAACAATTGGCTGGCTGAACAACCTCCCCCCACCAGCCAAGTACCAGGAATATGCTGCAGATATTCCCCAGTGCTCCCTAGACTTCCCCAGCAAGGTCAGAGAAATTGAAATACTCTAAACAGAAAGCAACAATTTTTATTGCAAGGTAAAAGCCAAGATGCCAAAATTTGCCTTCCTGCCAAATGAAGAAGAGATGCATTGGCACATTTTTCTAAAAGAACATATATGAAGATCTTCAGTGTACAATGTCCCAAGGACTGCAAATTATAAGGCATTTTTTTCTTTTCTTGCTTTCCCTTCATCTGAAAAGAAAGGTCTTTAACACAAGTTCTTTGCAGCAGAGGTCAGTGCGTAAAACACTGCTTTCTGCCGCAGACCCAAGAGTCCCCAGCAAGAAGATCCTAGAAATAAATATGCCTCTGCAAATCCTCTTGCTTTGATAAAATAACATTTTGACTGAATAGCTATTTTACCTACAGTGTTCTAACTTCATTCCAACTACAATTAAGTTAAAGAAACACTCCAATCCTTTCTGCTCTTCTGTAACCATCCTAAAGGACGAAAAACAAAGACACAGCTATTTTTTTATTTTGTAGAACACTATTAAATCTGCATTCTCACTTTACAGTACAGTTAGAAGCAATTTTATTAAACTATTTATGATTGTGGAGGGCATAATATGAAAACGATCCATGTCTCCATTTTCTACTGATTCATAATATGAGAACAGGAGTTTGAGCAATGAAATTACCAGCATGCCAGTGTCAAATAAATGAAAGATGCCACTTTCACACAGCACGTGGGCATCTTATGGAATTTCCTATTGCAAAATGTCTAAATGTCAGGCAAGACCAAATGGAAATGCAATTGCACAGCACATTTATGAATGGTAAGAGTGCTGCAAATGGAGATGCCATTCCTGCACAGAGAATGCAATTCCTGCACTGTCCTAGGTTAAAATGTAAGATGTGCCCAAAGTATGTATTCTATCACCATCTTCATGAGCTGTTGAAACCAGGTGGGGCAGTGTTTCCCTTATCT
>VZUI01075452.1:0-87283 GCA_013401135.1 Cettia cetti
GCCAATCCCCCGGCCCCGCCGCTGACGGGCAGCGCGCGGGCAGCGCAGCCGCGGACCCGGCGCTGCGCGGGCCCCGCTCGGGTGCGCGGAGGGCGAGCGCAGCGTGAGGAGCGGCCGCGCCGCCACAGCGGGCAGCGCCGGAGCGTCCGGCCCCTGCCCTCCGCTGCTCTCCCCTGCCTTCTGCCTTCCCCGTGGAACAGCCCTAAAAATCAATTTGTTGCAAGTGTAGACACAGTGAGTGGAATCCCCGAGCTAGGGGAGGCAGGGGGATTATTTGCATGTTTGTTTCTCTCCGCATTAAAAAGCGGAGTGGTCTCTCGGATTCACCCCTTCCGCTCTGAGAGCTGTGCAGAAATGGCATGTCTCAGCCTTTAGTTCAGCACGGAGAATGGGGCGGGGGGACCGGAGGGGGCACAGGACAACACGTATCTCCATTGCTTAGAATCCACTTTTGTGCCCTGATTCTCATTTCTCGTTTGAAAATAAGTCTGAGTTTGAACGTCTTAGACAGCTTAACAAACTAAGGTCCTGAGTGGGATTGTCAAAATAAAACAAAATGAAGCTATCGGTTTAGACCAAATTTCCACAATACATCTGCTGTTTACCTATCTACATGAAGGTTTCATCACCAGACTAAACCATTCCAGTTGATTTAAATAATGCCTCCATGTCTTAAGAGACAGAAAGAGCAGAAAGAGGACGCACAGACTTTTTTTTTTTTTTACACTAGTTGTGCTTAATTGACACATCTTCAAATTAAAGAAAACATCAGCCTGAGCTGCAGTGTGGAGGGAGTGGTAGTACAAGCCTCAGGCTTCTCCAGACAGGTCCACTGTAAAGATTGAAGACCATCAAGTCTTTTGGTAAGGGCAAGTGTCTAAACAAGCATGACCTTCATCATGATCAAAACATTAAGCAGATACTTCTGTATTATGGAGCTCACTCAAGCAGATTAAGCTATTTTTTCTCTTTTTCTGGGTCATGGTGTATGACCTGAAGATCAAAACGTGAGAGGTTTTCTAAAGTTATACCTGCTTCTTATGTATTTCTTCTCCTTTTCTGATAAATTATTAAAAGGAAATAAAGCTGCTCAAAATTCTCTCACCTTCTGGCACTAGTTTAAAAATTCTCTTAATTCTCAGCTATACACAGATATATTCACTGGTTCCAGTTTTTATCTTTCTTTATTTATCTTTTTTTTTTTTCTTATTGAGATTTCACCTATTCAGGCTTCTAACAGCAATTTCTTTACCCTGAAAATAAAATAGAAAATGGAGCTACAGCAGCCTCAATTATTGCTGTTTTGCCTCACCATCTTAACACACTTTCCTGACTGCTCTCTACATCAAAATACATCCCTTACTCCCTTCCAAAGAAAGTATTTGGGTGTTGTTTCTTGTTATTTGCAGAATGATTTTTCATAAAACTGTATCAGTAAGAACACGCATGCAGAAATGAAGACTATCCTTCCACAAGTCTTCCACCCACCTAGGATCCTGAAGTCCCAGGCAGGGGCATTAGTATGAAACCTTTGCTCATTGCTTTGCATAAGTAGACTAATCACCAGGGTCCAGTAAAGGCTACTGATCTCATGAGTCCAGTGGAACACAAAATTTAAAAGACAAAACCACCTTAAACTTACACGGATGATTGATACTGAGTGAATAATGAGGCTGCTACCAACAAAAACCAAGGGGCAGACTGACATTTGAACAGTAATGTTTAACTGGAAAAAAAGATGTGCACTAAAGAGAAGATTCATAGTAGGCAATTAATTCAGGGAAGTTAATATAAAAAGATGAGCTCAGTTTCCCATTGCAGAGCAGTTTCTTCAGAGTGAATGCCTCAGGAGAGCAGGGCATCAGTTTGTCAGTGGGAAAGGCAAGTTACAATTGCTGCTCCTGTATCACTTAACATCAGTAGAAATACTTGTGTACAGGGCACTGCAGCTTTCTCTAGCAAAATTTTTAGATTCCTTCACATCTTAAGCACATTAACAACACTGTAACTACAGCTGCTGTGATTCCTTATGGCTAACACAACCAAGAACCACACACCAGAGTAATTTAGTATGACCAAACATGTCTGAGTTCTTTGCTTACCATACCTGGATTTTTTTCTTTGGACATCAATATGCAATTTATTTGCAGCCAGTATATTTAGAGTTTTAAAGAGATATTAAAGTTGAGGAAGAGTTTGTGCTGAAGAAGGTCCTGAAAACAGCTCTATGAGTTCAGAATCACAGAATTTGAATACAAGAGTAAACTTTTCTGGTTTAATCCTTTGAAATGTAAAAAATTAATATTGTATTATTGCACAAACATAGAAAACATCTACAAACTACATGTCCCAAAAATTCTTCATCAAATTCTCAACTTAAAAACAAATATATAAAACCATATTTAACATGGAGGACATGGCAAGCAAAAGAAAAGAAAGAATAAATCCTGGTATTCTCATTATTTAAGGCAAAATATATAATTAGGGAATTAAAGTAGAAAAAGTTATAATGAGTAAATTTTTTTGCAATAAAATTCAAATTTACATGACAATGTGACATTAGCTTTCCCAAAGATAGTAATAAATTTGAGTCAGATTTTGCTTGATTCGTGAAATGAAAGACAGCAACAAAACCATTCTTCTGTTAAACAAAAACCAAATTTCATGGTGCAAAAATAACAAACATCATGGTGAGAGCTGTTGCCATATTCACAGAATGTGGTATGCTGCCAGTTCACACCTTGGTAACGTGCTGACTGAAAGTGACTCTTCTTTTCTTTCAGGTTTTCCCAAGCCTTCAGTGTATAAGCATTAGTAAATATATGACTGACGTGGTGAGCAAGATCAGTTTACTTATTAGACTGCCAACAAATCTGGATGTTCTATAAATTTATATGTATACTCCCTTCTCCAGCTGTCACCAATCACTGGTGTCCTCACAAGAGTAGCAGCTCAGCTCAGTCTGGAGGAGAGAAAATGAAGGGAAAACCCTCCAGAAGAGATACGGCAAGACTAACTCAAGCCAGCTGCAAAACACAGAGAGTGAAACAATTACCCCACAGGCAAAGATTTAGAGTTCTCTTGATTTCCATTTTGCCTTGTTTCACTAAGTTGAAAACAGCTGTGAAACAGTTGAAACAGTTGAAACAGTCTGGTTTCCAGGAGAACATCTCAAAATGGGAAGGACTAAGCTAGTGCTTTCTCAAAGCTGACCACACCCTGGTAGTTAGGCTAAAATAAAAGACACACATTTTAATCCCTTCAGGCAGAAAAAGGAATTGATGTTTAATGTTTAGATTGGACAAGCATGTTAGTCACAGAGATAACAAATTAAAAGAGAGAAAAAGTTGTCCTGACATTTAGTGAATCTACAAAAACTTTGCAACATCATCATTTTCATTACTTTTCAATTTGTACTTTTAGAAAAATAAATGCCAAATTAAAAACTCTACCAAATTCATGTCATGTTTCCTGTTACACATTCAACAATAGAGAAGCATATTGCCAATTGCCTGAACTCACGATGTTAACAGGGAATGTCCAATTACCTAGATGATAATATTAAGGCATAACTCTGGTTTCTCACTTTGACCTTGATTACTGATCATTAATGAGCCAGTTTTACTTTGCCAAATTATGCAAGTGATGTCCTCATGTATGTGATCACAATCACAGCCTTATGCCTGTGAGGGATTGATGGGTTTCTTCACAATGCTTCTTGGAATACAGACATCTCTACACAAAGTGGTTTTAATACAAAGAATTAATATATCATCTTTTTCATTATAAACCTTCTAAATTTTATGCCCAGATATCCATTTTTTCCCATTTCATCCTAACACTAGCTCCTGCCTTTTCCTTCTTCTTGAAACAATATAAACCAATGCTCATGTTGGTGCATGGAATACTGATATAGTGAACTCTTAATAGCGTCTGGTTTTATTAATTTTGTATAACTCAGACATTTGTTTTCTCTCATTCTACAAATGTCTGCTGAGAGCCTAAGGGCCAAAATGCAAAAAACATTGGCTTGTTGTAAAATAAATCACTTCAAACAGAAGACAAGAGGATACCTGTCTGTAAGGGAATATTTGCCATGTGTAGTAATTCAAGGTCTGCTCTGAAGAGGAGTGAGTCATCTTTGTTGTGCTAATATAAAATCTGTGCCTTATGTAGTTCTATAGGTGAGGTGTTACCTGCAGAAGTGTCCTTATTAGCAATTTGAAAAGCATTTCAATAAGAAGATACAACACAAATATTAATGTACCACCGGAACATGGCACACATAAATCCACATATGTACGGATTTTCCAACAGGAGAACTGTCTTGGTAATTTAGAGTCATGAGTGTGAAACATCTCATCTCCTGCTAGCTGCCCTCCTCTTTTATCCTTGAAACTCTGTGCCTACAAGCACTGCACTTCAAATTGCCTCTCATACAATTTTAACTCAGACCTATGTATCTTCATGTTCTACACATGATGTGAAGATGTTGCACTGGTTCCCCACTAGCAAGTGTGTGGAATATCTGTTGCTCACATTTAAGAAGGCATGAGACCTCCTTACCCTCAGGCTGCCAGTTCCTGCTGCCAGTTATACCTCTGCTCTTACACCAGAATTTACATTACAAGTATTACACCAAGCATTTTCTTCTCTGAGCTTTTACTCCTGGATTGCAAATATAATGATGTTTTGACAGCTTGCTCAAGATGACCAATTTTATGAAAATACTGAACATTTCAACAAAAAGATATTAAAAAGCTACCTATGACCAAAAACAAGTAGTGAAATTAAAAAAAAAAAAAAAAAAAAAAAAAGACTGAGCATAACAATGCTATGAGGTAAGGAGGTAAGCACACTTTGGTACTTGTACTGTTTTCCATCTGGTGAATTTTCGCTCCATGATACAATTCCTAATGTGTTTTCTTCACAAAGAAAGTAAACAGCAAATAAAAATGAACAGATTTTACAAAATGGAATAAAAAAATTAGTTATCATGACAATCCAGGATGAATGTTCTGCTCCTGAGCAACACTTACGATCTTATAGAAAGGGTAAGTTAGATATTACCAAAGCTATTAGTGCTTTCACGTCTTGGTTTCTTGTTAAGAAACATACACACATATACACATACTGATTTTTGCCCATAGGGTTGTTTGTCCTCTACATCATATTTAGCAACTTAAGGGGAAGGGTTTTACTATGATTCAGAAGAGTGGCCTCAATTAATGCAACGGGTTGAAGTCTATTGTCTAGTCAGTTGTACTGTTTCTTATATGAGTAGAAAGTTTTAATTATCAAGATTTCTGAATGCATTGATGTAAAACAAAGAGTTAATGAAGTTAACTTAAAGTGATAAATGTGGCAGTGGTTTAAAAAGATTCAACAGCAAGCTTGGTTATTTACTGCATAGAGGACAGGGTCGGCAAACCAATACCCTTCTTTTGAGTCATGAGGTTCAGAATGGACCCCCGTGAGTTCCAAACTCCTTCTTAGGGAGGAGTCTAGGTGCAGATGGATCTGCTGCTAGTCCCAGACTTGGTCAGTTGTTTATGACTAAAGGATTATATATGCACAATTGATCCTTTTTATCACTTAGGTAAGATTTCGAAGAAGTTTAGCATTCTATTAATCACTTACCAAGACTCTGCTGCAGCAAGGAATCCCTCAGGAGCCCCTTGAGAGACATTGCTGCTCAAGGGGAGTTCCTGTTGGGCTATGCAGAAGAGCTCAGGAGGTCCTGCACTCCACTATTCATGGAGTAAGAGAGAATGATTTACAATTACATACTGATACCAGGAAGATATCTAGGTCATCATTCCAGACAGCCCTTGGCCACTATGTTACCATCCATATATGGAGGGGGAGGATGTCTCCTCTAAGGAGGCAGTGCCCCACACCCTAATTATCAAAGATGTGGCAGATTGTATATTCTCTAATGCTTAACTGTAGAGTATCACAGTGGATCTATTGGTTTCATTCTTCATATTAAATCAGACCAAACATTTTCAGTCCCTTTAAAAAGTGCATTTTACAACCACCTCTTATTCAAGAATTCATCAACAGCAGTTCTTTTGTTGAAACAATAAATTAATTCTCTACAGGACCTTCATAACTCCTTATAGGCTGTCATTATGTTGGAGCTGTTAAACACTTGCATATCTGAATTTCACCTGCAAGTGTCACATCTACCTTGTTCTCTCAGGCACTTACATTATCAGGATTTAGTCTCTATTTGGATACTCCAGTTTCCCATTCATTCAGATATGGAAGACCAATTCCACTGTATAACTCTGGCCACTGAACTGTATTTAATTTGGCATTACTATCCTGTGAACAGATGAGCTCTACACCTCTGGTGTAGTTCATGTGGTTGGTTTCTAGTTTTCACATTTGTACTTGAGCTGAAGATGTATAAATATCTCATGAAGTAGATGAACTATGCTGGCAGTGGGCTGTTCTTATTTACACTGTTGAATGCTGCTACTGACTTCACAGTTTGAGATGTTTTCCTTTCTCTTGACTTGAATACTATTAGATCTACAGGAGCCAGTTTGTCTCTTTTGCTGCATTTCATTATGATTCAATACTTGAAATCACTGGATCCTCATTAGATTTGTTTTCCTTAATTAAAAGGATCTTTTTGGCAACATAAACCTCTTCAGTCTTTCTTACATATGTGTCTTGCTGATGAGACAACTTAAGTAATATTTTCCTTTATGCCTAGTTCTCATGTCAAGAAAGGTAATAATTGAAGCCTAATAATTTATATAACTTATTGAAGCCTAATAGCCTGATCACCCAGAATTCATAGATCTGACTTGCTCACAACTCCTGAACTGAACGATATAGCAGGAATCACTTTTTGTTTCATGTTATTATGACAATTTTAGATATCATTATTAAGATATTGCATGACTTGGGCCAGAAGCTGGACTCGATCTTTGGGATCCCTTCCAATTCAGGATATTCTATGAATGGGGGTCTTGGAAAATCAATTCATCAATTTATTCCAAATTGATTAAAGATAATTGAGGTTTAATTCTTAATTTAAAAAGTATGGCATCTGTCTTTACCTGCTGTGAAAATGTAGCCAAGCCTGACTACACAATACTACATGAAAAAGAACTCCCTGCCAAAGTTTTCAAGATACAAAAAGGAAAGGAAAGGTCAGTCAATAACTCATTTTGCTCAGATGTGTATTTTCTGCCTGTAGTGAGCACTAATGTGCAAAGACCACTTTTCTTCCCACGCTTGACAAAACTCATCCACTGTTTAGGCAGTGGAAGACAATAATTTTCAAACCACAATGAAACCTATGAAAAAACCTATAATAACAATTTATCTGAAGAGTGAGCCTGCCACACATTCATTGCTTTGACTGCTGCAATATCACTCACACAAGTAACTCTAGGAACCTACATATGGTCACGCTCAAGAACAAATGCTATGATATCACTCTATAAATCAAAAAAAAAGCCCTAAGTGAGTTGTGCTGGTTATTAAGACTGATGAAATGCATCTTTATTTTACACAGAATGAACCGACAGAGGAGTTATTTTGCCAAGTCTGAATACAGCATCTGTGGCTTCGGATACCCACAAACCAACATTCATATATCAGGCTTTGCTTATAGGGGGTAAGTATGTACTAACTTACATTACCTAGGTAAAACAGGTAAGCTTTCAAAACAATTTTGCTGTAGTTGTCACTTCTGCTGCTCTTAATGACTCCATAATTGCTATTATCATTACCTTAGGGTTTTCAGGAATAAGTTAGTAACTGTTTGTTGTCATGGGAAATAGTTAACACAGATCCCCAATCTTTTGCATTCTTCCTTCTTGCCAAAGTCCTGAAAACAAAGCTGAAGCTTGGAGGGTAAAAAAAAAAATTCTCTTCCTGGTATAATTATGTGCAGACACACAGCATCTTCTGGGCAATGCAAATATCACATAACAAGAATCCAGGTTTTAGAGAAGAAGCCATGTGAGTGTTCTTTCTCACAGTTCCACAGTTAGCCACTACAAATACATATTATTTCAATACACAATGACAGTTCAACCAAAGAGGAAGTCAAAACCCTCAGAAAAATTACTGCCCAGTAGTGTCCAGATTTGCTGACTTATACAAGTCATTAAAAATAAACAAACCTACCCAAACCAACTTTTTAAGTAGAACACATCAATCCTCACACCATTTCCATACCCACATGGAAACAGCCTCAGTAGCTGAGAGAAAGGTTATTCAATGGCACATGGTGTTCCAGCAGTGGTGAAAATCCTTAGGGTTTGAGGGGTAAGCAAAAGTTTGTGGTAGAAAAGTGTGAACAGATCCATTTGGGGAATGGCTATTGTATTTTACTCTTTCAAAGGTGTTTTTCGTCTCTGTAGATGGAAGATTGTGAGACTATACTAGTAATGGACACAGAAAGCAATTCTCAAACAGAATAGAATAAAGATTATGTAAGCAGCATCTTCATTCTTCAATTTCTTGGTCTACCACACCTGAATTTCATTGAAGACCACTGGGAGGATGTTGACTTTTTCAGGTACTTGAACTCGTTTATATTCAAGTCTTGGAAAGCTAGAGTAACTATCCTCAAATAATTCACTGTCCAATTTTGTAGCTTCTTTAATAAGGCATTTTCATTGTGATTGTGGCAATGTTGTAAGTACTTTTAGAAATGACATTTTAGTTAATAATTCATGCAGAGAACACAAAAAATAACTCACTGTATACAAATCAATTTCCCTCTTCATTCCAATCATTCAAAATTACTAAAAGATGTATGTTACTGCTTTTGAGGAAACATTTTCTGCAATCTTTCCTTTCCTCCCCAAGTTAAAAACCTTTTGGAATAAACTGAGATCTTTTAACTCATTTACTCACCATGGGAAGGCTCCTTAGAAGGGAACCTGCTTCAGAATCTAGGTCCCAAAAAGTTGTTGAGATTAATGATGTAGCAGGTAGTGTGCGCAGCAGGTTACAAAAAAGGTGATATAAGGGCAGAGCTAGTACCCGTCCTGCAGAATTGTGGGAAACAGCACTAACTCCTACATTTTCTAGGAAATAGGGCTCAGACAGAAAGATACAGCTTTTAATGGGATCCGAAGTTAGACTCAGTTTAAAGTTTTAAAGTTTTTTTTTAATGCACTAATGATAATTCAAAAAGTCATTAAAAGATACACTTTATAATGGAACAGCAGAGTCAACTCAAAAGATGCAGATACATAATTCATGCTTCTTGGAATCAGAACTTTTCTTTTTTTCCAGTTGATTCAAAGGGAATGAATTAATGTGTATCAATTAAAAGATGTATCACTGCATCCGAACTTTTCCGTAAGTATTTTCTTTTTTGGGTTTTTGGGGGGGGTTTTTTGGTTTAATATGACAGCATATTGGATCCTGTTCATCCATCAGGGTTCTATGTTGCTCACTACAATGTTTAATTTTTTAAAAACTGCATAGAGTGTTTATTTGTTAATGTTCATTGCATTTCTGTGTTCACAATTTCATTGTGGTGGTGTGCTTACATATAATTACCCTTGGATGTGCAAAACTAAACCTATGCTCAACAGAACTTTAATTTCCAAGACATGCCAAGCCATCACCTACGTGTGTAGGGATAATTTTGAATATTCTTCCCTGAAAATATATTACTGATGAACAGAGATATAGTTGTTCTCTGACAGTAAGTTGTCTCCATGTAGGTAGTGCATACAATTCTTACCAAAAAGATCTAAGTATCTTATTTGATTGAGAAATCTAATTTAATTACATTTAATATAATGTTCAGTTAATATATTTAATCTAATTTTATTTAATTCTATTCTTGCCTCAAGCATAACAAACTGAAGCTCCATCTTGGAGAACTGAAAATTATGTACTGAATATATATGGAGGAAACAACTAATATGCCAATAACATTATGACTAAAGGTGTAAAGAACTAGTGACAGAAGGATTAATAAAGTCCATTTTTCTCCAGAAAAGGCTGTGTAGAAACAACCCTGAAAGAGTTACAGTCATGGCATGAATTGAAGCATTTTTCTTTCTCTGGAATAGTAGACCTTTCAAAAAAAATTTGTTTTCTGTTACATAGCACATGCTGTTTTGTATATTTTGCAGCCAGTTTTCTTTCTATCCACGTGCTTCATACATATTGAGAAACAAACACTAATTAGTTAAATGTTTGTTGATTTTGTCAGAGTATAATAGTACTAGTTTGCATGGCAACTGATGTGCACAGATACTGATTTTCAGAAACTGTCTTACGTTCTCAGAAGTACTTCCTGTGTTTTGATATGGGGGAAATCAGTTGTCTAACAGACCCCATAATTAATGTAACAAGCATTTTATATGAGTGGGAGGCTTCTACAGTCATTAAACTATGTTAAACTATGTGGGAATTTTTCAGATAAACTATATTCCAATGTTTAAGCATTTTCTCAAATCTGTATTTACCTTGGGTAACATTGAATACCACAGTCCTTTTGCAGAAAACACTATACAAAATTGAAACTATGCACACAGATGAAAAAGAAAATAAGGACTATGCATGCAGTACTGTACTTCTAGTCAATCTCATTTGCTTTCTATCAAGATGCAAAAGTAAAACTGTTCTCCATGCATCCAGTAAAGGCTGGTAAGAATGCATTTCCATGCTTAACACCTGTAGCATATAACAGCCCAAGAAGATGAGAGCTTCTTGTTCAGATAATGAGCAGAGGGAGAACTTCATTATCACAGGCAAAGATGAAACACGTGCCTCTTTTTTGCTGTACATTTGCACACTCCAAATATGTTCCTGAGGACAGAGTTCACTCTGTCTTTGAAAACCACTTGATGAGGAACTCCAGCATGAGAACAATGGTTTAAATCCAAACAGGAGTAGGACGGTTGTTGTGCAGCCTAGCCAGAACATAACTTCTTCAAAATAAATTCCTGCATCTCCTGTTAGCAAATGGAGTTTTATTATTGATTTTAAACTGACCTGTAATAAAATTGAGTGTTGGATGAAAATCCTAAAACCAAAACTCAACAGATCTACAATTAAACTAAAAAAACAGAGATTGAGAAATAAAACAAATGCTGATATGAGTCATCTGATTTCCAAACTGCTATAAACCACATAATCTTGATGCCAGACTCAAGCACACATTTTATTCACGTGTCTGATACATAAAACAGCTCTAGAAGCAGGAGTCACAATCTGGGATTTCATTGTTCCCCAACAAGAGACTGGAGAATTTTGTACTTCAATTCCAGAGCTAGGAAGTGTCTCAGCCCAAAGTTGCCTCTGGTTGTGTTGAAAAGCAAGTTTGCATTGCTGTATCTGGGGGCAAGTCTTGAACCCCAGGCCCTCCTTGCTGCTTAAAATAATTCCCCACTCATAGAATTTGTGTTGAAAAGGATGACCTGTATCAACACTCAGATAAGAGGGTCACTTACTATCGTGATCTTTGCTGGAGGTAAGGCGAACTGTTGCTAGTGGGGTGATATTCTTTTCAGCCTATGATCTTAAAAGTAGGGAAAAAAGGCAAGCATTTATAGAACCAGAAGTTAAGGGGCATGAGAAGAAGAGAAGTGTTTTGATTTACGGTTTTAGAGTTTATTTCATACGTTTGTTCTTTATGCTGAACCTTAAACACATTCATGCTGCTCTATTCTATAGAATACATGATAAGGAAAAAAATTAATGTCAGAAGTGCCAGTTAACTTCACATTTTATTTGAAAAATGTGTAGCTGATCTCTTAGCATACAAGCAATGTACAGCACTTCATATCCAGCCCTCACTTCATATGCTGACAAGCCTAATAGAAACTCTCTCTTGCCCCCTTATGGAAAACAGTATCAAAATATATGGCTTGTCATTAATCTACATCTAAAATCAAGAGCTGTTTTCTCACTTGTTATACTTCTAAGTATTAAAAGTTCGGGAATGATAGTACAGCTACCACAAAACTTCAGAGCACAGTCCTTTTATACTCAGCTTGGGACCACCACCACATTCTTGTCAAGACTTACTAATAACTCTTGGTAAAGCTCTTATTAAACTGGCTGCATTTTGACCCAGGAGTTTATTTGAGTTTGTTCTTCCTTCTATCTCCCCACCTACTGCAGGGGTGAGGGGAGTGAATAGCTGTGTGGGTGCCCAGCTGCTGGCTGGGATCAACCCACAACAGTACTTTGCAGCTGAAACTGGTCGTTTTTATGTCAAAAACCCTGGGTCAATTCCAAAGTCTGCTCAGAAAGAAAGTAAGAAAAAACCAAATTCCTATGTTTGCTTTGTATATTGACTATGGTTAAGGGATATAATAGTGTGGAGAAAAATACTCTTATCTCCCTCCAACCAATTTATATTTAAATAAAACTACTTTAAGATACATGAGTTACAGCCACCCCCTGAAATTACTAATTGCTAAGATAAATTAGTTCTTTCATGAATAAAGTGATAAAGTGATAAGTTTTCCCTGTTTATTGCCATCTATTTCCAGTATCAGCTTGAACACTAGCTTCAAAGCAAAAAAATTATTTTCATTAGAACATCTTCCCTTTAATGTACTATAAATTCAGTTAATAATATGGAAGATTTTCTATATTTCATCACAGAAAAATCTTTTTCCCTTTTATGTAAAAGTGGTGAATAGAAAACAGTTGTTTTTTTTAAAAATATAGGACAGGTTCAAACCTGATTCATGCCCAAGCTGAACATTTTTTTGAAAAGTTAATGTTTGCTGTCTTTTTTTTTAGCCAATTTATTTCTCTACATTCCAACTAAATTGTTATTGACTTACAATATTATTATCAATTTGCACCCCCTATATTTTGTCAGAAACAGCACTAAGATACCATAATATGACAATATGAGCATTAATATTGAAAAGAAACATCAGATGTTTAACAAACCCTTCATACAAAACATCAAGGGTATTTTCAGGCTGTGGACTGTCTGAGATGATTGAATCTGTTTTCTGAATCTTAAAATAATTTAATTTCTAGTTACTACCCATATTCATCAATCAGATTCCTTCATTTACAAGAAAGGATCCTTTTGGATCCCATCCTATCCAAATACTGAATTTTTCCTTTTTTCTCTTTTTTCTTTTTTTTAAACAAAGACTGGTTTTTTGAGTAGTTGGGCTGATGGAATAGTCCTTAGACTAGTCATAAGCAGTTTTCCTAATGCTTTGCAGTTCATATTTCATATCAAAATCTCTAAATAACTGAAGCCATAAACCCTGAGAAAAAGACATTTAGGTGATGGGAAGCATCGGCAGTCCTACTGTGCAGGGTGTGCCACAGCAGTTCATGTACCCCAGTGGTCCCTCTGTACAACAGACCCTCTAAAGTGCACCCAGGGGAGCTGTTGCATTAAGGCTATTGAATTTTGGCAGAAAATAAACCCCCAAGCATTCCAGCTGTACTCAAACATGAGAAGGGCTGCATGTGGCTTGGCTTAATTTCTAATTATGGTCGATTCGACTTTATCAGCCTGCTTGAGTTCAGTAAGGACTTGCACAAGTACTGATTGACAAATAGCGCGGTGTTGTGGCTCAACCCCAGCAGGCAAACAAGCACCACACAGCCACTTGCTCACTCCCCCACCAGTGGGGTGGGAGAGAGACCTGGAAAGTAGGGAAGCCCGTGGGTTGAGATAAAGGCAATTTAATAGGTAAAGCAAAAGCTGGGCATGCAAGCAAAAAACCCCAAGCAATTCATTCTCCATTTCCCATTGTGTAATGATTGCTGGGGAGGACAAAACCCATCATTTTGAACATCTCCCTCTTCTTCCCTCTTTTCCTGTCTTTATATTCTGAGCATGAGGCCATATTGCATAGAAAATCCCTTTGGTCAGATGGGGTCAGCTGTCTTCTCCCATCACCTTGTGCACCCCAAGTCCCTGCTGGTGGACAGCACAGGAAGCAGAAAGGACCTTGGATCTGTGCAAGCCCTGCTCAGCAAAACCAAAACCACGTGTATACTATCAACAGTGTTTCCAGCACAAATCCAAAACACAGCCCCCAACCAGTTACTGTGAAGAAAATTAACCCTGCCCAACCAGTTACTGTGAAGAAAATTAACCCTACCCCAGCTAAAACCTGCATATACATCTTTCTGATCTGGTGCTGCACTGGCTAAGTTCAGTAAGAACTCACACACTCTAGGTTCATAAAAAGAATGGTTTGTTAAAGAAACAGGAAAGCACATTCAGGATTGCTAGTGACAAATGTGCCAACTAGAGAGTGTTAGTATGTATTGCAGTGGGAGGTATAGTAACAGACATCTATTAGTGCTTTATGTGTATAAATGAATATTCCCAGGTCTATTCAAATGCCATTGGATATGCAAGGTTCACCTAAAGGCATTCCCACAGTGGAGGATGAGAGATGCAGTACACCTACTGATCCTGAGAAAACAGACATGTTTCCTCACGTCTCTTTTTGCCCAGCAACCTCCCTCCTTTTTCTACTATAGATTTTTTTGGCCCTTCCCAACTGGATGGAACAACTACATGTTATAGGTGGGGTTTGGTGACTTTGGTCAAACATGTTTTACGTGTCTCATTTTAATTCCTTGTTTGCATTGTGAAGGGTGTGAAATTTAATATGCAAATAGGCCCGAATGACGGTCTTGGTTGCTTTCAGCCTGAATTTATAGTTGATATAAGAGGTAAAATAAACACTTTGTTCCTACTCCACCCACTGAGACAGCAGTAAACACTGCCTCACCAGAGTCTTTGTACACATCCCTGTCTTCCTTAAGGACAGGGAAGAGCAAGGCCAATGGGAGCCATGGGTGCTCCTCTGTACCTCAATGGACCAACATTGGGCTGTGAGACCTCCACTTCCCTGTAGACAACATTCCATTGTCCAGCCTTTCTTGAGCCAGGTGCAAGATAACTGGGGGCTCCAGCTCATGATTTTCTCAATCAGCCTGATCAATTCACCACCAGCTTAAGGCATTTCTATAGCAAGTCTGAAAATTTACCACAGGAGGTCCAGAAAACTGTTGTACTTACTCTGTCTGAGAGACACCTTATGTGCTGTACACGTTTCACTTTGCCAAATGTGCCTGAATAAACCAGAATTATCACAAGCAGTAGATATAAAAAGCTGGACTGCAAATCTAAATCAAGAAATCACCTTGAATTCCAAATGGCCATCCCATGTATTGATTAAAAAGACCAGGGGCTTAGACAAATAAGTGAATGCACAGCATGAAATTTCTATCTTGTAAACATTTAGGTCAATCACTAATTAAATATGGATATTATGCTATTTCTCTTCTAGTGAAGAAACCAAAGGGAAAAAAATCTGATAATATTCTACTCTAACTGGACACTTTTCTGTATTTTTTGAGTGGAACATATATTATCTATTAAATGGTCTCAGAAATTATTGATGCTGAAAAGTAACACTACCTCATAAAAGACATCTTTTCGAAAGGAACTGACATGTGATTATATGTGAATGACATTCTTCCTTAAAAATATTTGCACTTTGGTTTGTTTGAAGCATTTTTTGTCGCAATATTTCTTGTAAATATAAACAATAAAATCTATAGAAACAAACTACTTGTTGCTTTCAGTGTATTGCACAGAGATGACACCACAGAGAACAATTCAAGTTAGCATATTTCTGAATCAAAATTTGCATAACTCAAGGCCACATTTTGAAAAACATTATCCTCCCTTTTGCAGATCTAAAAAGAAAACAGTTAAAAGCATGAAAATTGACAGACTATATTGTTTCAATTACAGAGGCAGCAACTGCCTTTTCTACTCATCTATGTCATTACCATACCATGGTTGTTTTCTAGGAAGTGATTTCAAATGTCTCATGTTAAATTAAAGCAAAACTACCACTTCCTGAAGATCTGAATTAAATCTTATCAATAAGGAAAGCATCATCTATGGTCAAAGGAGCATGACACTTGGCCTGTGAAAAAAAACTTCCTTCCCCCTTACAATCCACTCCAGCAATGTGTCTTCATGTTGTAGAACACAGCAATGACAAAAGTCAATTAATTCCCTTTGTACAACTGCATTTTGCAGGGCTTCTGTTCTGAGAAATTCTTGTTTGGTGTGCTTTCAGTCCATTATTTGTAATGCAAATACTTGCAAGTTAAGAGCAGTGGAAAACTGTATAAATCTCCCAACATGTGAGAAATCAGCAAGTGTTACATTGCTGTTTGATATGCAGCACATAGTGAAATTTGCATTCCTGAGTTTTACTTGGAAATAAAAAGCATACTCATGATCTTTGAAAATAAGAAAATAAAACATTTAGAGAGTAAAACAGAGGCACCTTTTGCTCTTTTTGAACTACATTTTACATTAAATTGTTTTCTGAAGATTAAAAGTGGAGCAATTTGTATGATTTATTCTACCTAGATGTGGACTGGTATGTGAGCATTGTGGGAGCCCGGTTTTCAATGGTGTTAAATGTAAATGCCTTTAATTGTTACAAATTTGCCATTTGTTTTTTATAAGGCTATGTAATGGTCTGCATATAATATTATAAATGTCATTTGCCAAAGAAGATTGTATAATTATAGTAAGAAATAAGGGACCTATGAAAATTAGGAAGACACAGCTCAGAGAATGAGAATACAAGGGATATTCTAGCATAGACTCAAAAAGTAGTCTGAATTCCTGAAAAGTAGCATTGTCTTGGCACATGAAATAGTCTGAAGTGTCAGTTACCCCACATCCATTATATATATATAATATTTAAATTATATTGCAATTTTTTATATTAATGATAAACACAGGAGAAGAGGGAGCTGAGGCCAAAAAGAGGGCTAAAATCTGTGGTAAAAAAGGGGCTGGAAGAAGGCAAAGAATATCTTCAGTGTGGTCTGAAGCCATTGCACACAGAGAATTGAAGAGGTTGATACTTAGTCTTGAATTCTGCATGTACTCTGAGTTGGCCTGGCATCAGGAACATGAATGCAGGTGCCTGGTTGTTAAAAGGCTCCAGAGCATCAATCTCACTGTACAAAGCTTAGTAATAAGGGCAGCATCTTGAGGTTTGACAAGTTAAGCAGTATAGCACAACTAATTCTGACACCAGTTTCAAGTGTGGTGTATACTTACTTTGCATGATGCTGATGGGGATATTTAAACAGTACATAGATGGAATTACTCCCATAATATGGAGTGGAAAATGCATTGTTTTACAGAACATTTTGCACCTGTAATAGTCTGTTAAAACACTATTAAATGTTCATTAATTTTTGACAGGCATAGGTAGGTAAGCAACTATATTCTATAGCCAACAGCAACCCATGCACAGGCCTGCCTAACATGACCCATCTCACCAAGAAAAGAGACATTATCCAGAATTACAGTATCTAAACCATCAGTATTAAGTGTTAGCTTCTGAATAGAAAACAGCAAAATAAGTAAGAAAACCTCCTGTGAAAGGGAAGTGAAATCTTCTCCCATGAAGCAAAAACCTGGGGTGTGCATATGTGGGGTTTTTTTTAAAGACAAATTAGATGGAACATTTGGCTTTAATCTTACAGGCACTTTCAACAAAATCAAAAGATATGGTGAAAACCCACCTGGAATAAAATGGTATACATTTGCTAGCTAGGAAGATAAGTTCAAGAGGTAAAAATGAGCATCATCAGAAAAAAAAAAATCTCAGACAGAATAGGCAAAATATATATGAATGAATGAATACAGGCTTACAGGCCTGTATGTTGGCCTGTATGTTGGCAGTGAGACAGGCTGTTACACTGTATGCTAAATATTTCTGTGAAAACTTGGGGGTTTTGTGTGTTGTTCTTCATAACTTTTCAAGTGAAACTCAGTCAAAGAGGTGAACTGCAGTGAAGTAAAGAGACCAACTTTTCATGCATTTTTGAGAGAAAGTATCAGAACAATTCTGTTTTGATCTGCCATCAGAATGATCTTTCCTCTGTGGATGCAGAGATGAATTTACAGCACTTTGTGATACACAATCTCTTGGTGTCCACAAGGGTTTTTTCACATAGTTGGCCAAATAAAGAGAACATCTTTCTGAAATGGTTACATCACTGTTTCAGAGCCAAATACATTAAACAAAATGGAAATTATAGTTGACAGTTATACTCAAGTCATGGTGAAATATTTCTAACAGGATTAGCTATCAGAAAAATGCTCTACCCAGACATGCCTAATCATCATGACTATCTTTCTCTTATTTGATAGCATATACTGTGAGGCATGTGTGCAAAACCCTGAATACCTTATTTAAATATTTCAGCACTGTCACCAACAATTTAAGTAAACCTAAGCAAAAATATAAAGATTTTATTTTTCAGAAAGAATTATGCTTGCAAAATTAAGGTGAATTTTAAGGGAAAAAAAAAAAGCTAGGGATGCACTGGGTGGAAACTGCTGTTCTTCAGAGTTTTTACTCTGATATTTGGATTTCAGTGCAGGGCTCAATATCTAAAGCCTTTATATTTGTTGCCTGTTCTTTTTTCAAAATTTTCCCTAGAATGAAGGGAATTGTTAGTCCAGGTTTTCTTGTTCCAAAGCACTGGAAAAAAAATAGGGAAAGGGGATCTCAAAATGGTTATTTCCTGATCAAAATTACTTTTAACAAATGGCAGTAGATTTTGTCACATACTTAGGAGTTGGGGGAGACAGTGACTATTCAGAGTCTGAAAGACTCTGAGCGAGAGTTCATTCTCAGACCTGTACAGCTGCTCTCAGGTGACTGATCAGTCAAGGGGTCCCATTCTACTCAGGCATAATGATGCCACATCTGGAGTGCTGTGTGCACCTCTGGGCTCCTCAGTAAAAGAGACTTGGGGCTTCCAGAGCAGGTCCACAGAGAGCAACAAAGATGATTATGGAACTGGAGCATCTCATGAGGACAGGCTGAGTGAGCTGGGCCTGTTCAGCCTCAAGAAGAGACAACTAGGGGGGAACAACATTGGTGCCTATCAGTATATGAAGAGAGGCTGACAAGAGGCTGTTTCCGAGCTCTGCGCAGTGGTGCTGAGCAGTAACACAAGGGGCAACGTGCAGAAACTGATGCACAAAGTTCCACCTGAACATGAGGAAGAACTTCTTTACTGTGTGGGTGAGTGAGCACTGGAACAGATTGCCCAGAGAGAGTGTGGAGTCTCCCTCACTGGAGATACTCAAGAACCAACTGGATGCAATCCTGTGCCCTGTGCTCTGGGATGACCCTGCTTGAGCACAGAGGCTGGACCAGATGACACACTGTGGTCCCTTCCAATTCAGAAAAGGCGTGTTCCAGAGCTATCAGGAGATGACTTTCACCATTCCTGCTCTCCTGTCCCAGTCTTGTCCAAGCAGCTGCTGTCCTGGTACTGCCAGTGCTGCTGGCACCTCAGCCTTGCAGGAGCTCTCAGCATGATCAAGGCATGCCTCACCACCAAGCTCTTGCACAGGGCCTGCTAACAGGGTATTGAAACTGTAGAGGAAATGCAGAGCAGGCCAGAGGTAGAGAAGGGGGAAGCAGGGAGGGTGATGCACCCCACAGTAGTTTGCTGAAGGAGAGTCATTCATTTCCTTTCCAATGAAAGTGTGCACAGTGTTCACAGACAGTGATTTTCTCAGTTGTGAATGTTTTCTCAGTAAGTTGTAATCCCAATAACTGTGCATCAAGAACAGTGACTTTTATAATGCCACTTGCATTTCTGGGTGTAAGCTTATCTTTGATAGTTTCATACCAACACCTCAATTACTTGAATGCCCACTATATTTAAGGCCATAACCTGGACATGTAGAATTCCAGCCAGCCACAATTTTCTGTACATTTCAGCTCAGAAGATAATATACTGTTGGGGAGAAAAAAAAAAAAAGAAAGAAAAGAAAAAAAAAAAAGAAATAAAAAAGATACAACCTTGTAAAAATAAGAGTTTTTTTCTTTCATTACTCCACAGAGAATAAGGAATTTTTTTATTTTTTTTTTTACAAATAAGCAAGAGGCTGAAAGGTGGCCTTAAAACTAACTAAGCACTGATATAACTCCTGGAGGAGTTCCCAATGCTTCCTTATTGGCTACCACAGTATATAAAAATCTAATGAACCACAAAATTATGATGGATCAATCCAGTCTGCTCAGACTGGCTTCTGGACATTGGAATATTATAATGGCTCATCACAGTCACTTTGGAGAACATAATAGGTGGAAAATAGCATGAGTATGAGATTATTAAATTCCACTTTCCTTTACTGTTTCTAGATTCAACAAAAGCCTTTTTTTAGCATCTTTCATTTTCAGATGTTTTCTTGTATTACAGATTGTAATTAATGTATTCTCATCTAGATATAAAAATTAATTATTGGTATAAATAAATTATTGTTAAATATGTATAAATATTAGTATATATAAATAGATTTTAATCTCATTTTATAAATTTATAACTAATAATTCAATAATTTAATATAAATAATAATTATTAAATATAAATAAATAATTTATAGATAATTTCTATTTAATCTAATATACTCAATTATAAATACTGTTATATTTCTTGGATTTCTATTACACAGTTTCTGGATTGCTAATGCTACAGGCACTTCATTTTTGCTTACTATACCAAATGCTGATATCATCATACCATCTTGTCCTTAAGAACACAGTTTGAGGAATTTTTATCTTTTTTAGTGTTATAGACATCTTGTACACTGCCAAATATTTGTACCAGTGCAAATAATATTTTATTTCACTACAGATCAGAATTCTGGACTGCAAGGTTTTGCTATATGTGAAGGTTTATAGCTCAGCTATTGCAGAGATTACTTTTCCAACACTGTGGCTCTCTACCCAACATTTTGAAGGAGTGTGGGATGGGAGACATGAATGTTAAAATAGTCTTCTGAGTTTTTGCCTTTTCTGCTTCTACCCAGATGAAAATATGTCAAGAGTTACAGCATCTTTGCCTCTGTCTTCCACACTGTGCTTCAGTTCCACCGTGCAATGACTGTCATCATAACAGTGCAGTCTGCTTGGTACCTAAGCCATGTGTGCACACACTGACATGAATTTTCAGCCTTAGCATTGATTTGCAGCTGATCACAGCATAACATAGACAGTGGCAAGAGAAAAGGATTAAAGACCAGCAGAAATGTTTTCATGATCTCCTGCTGTAGCTTTCATTGAATATCCTGTAAGTGTTCAACTGAAACTACAGTTCGCCTTCTTCAGAAAAAGTCACTTCTTATGAAGTTACATAGCATCCATTTGGTAAATAGTATATTTTTAGTTACACTTCTTAACCTAATTTTTAGATACTAATTAAAGTTTTTTAGACACAGAATGAGGTTGCAATGTTTCCCATATTCAAAAAGTATTTATATTTTGGAGAAACTGAAATTAATCAGATCTTCCTGTTAACAGTCAGAATATTTTCCCAGCTGTCAAAAGATTTGCAGCATTTACCAGTTACATTTTTAGCAGCTGAACCAGATGTGAATAAATTTACTCTCTTGTATTAAATTGCCTAATTAGGATAGTAGCACATTGTTGCATCTTGCAGGGAAACTAGGGATGATTTATCATATTCTAAAAAAAAAATTTAGAATACATCAGACTTCTGATTAGTCTTTAGCACCCTTCTGGTGTATATTACAGCCTATGATATTCAGAGTTTGCATGTACCTACCTATCTGCTGGATACCTTTTCATGAAAGTACTCCAAGTATCACAGAGGGAACTTTAATTTTTCAAAGTGTTACTCTAGTAAAAGAAACAGTATTCTACATGTTTCATTTCCCTTATTTGCTACAGACCACTATATGTAGAAGTCCACAGTATAGAGGATTATTGAGGGTCCTATGTCAAACTAGTCTCTTTTCCTTAGTCATTTTCTTTAGATAACAGATTTTCTAACTCAGAGTTTCCTAGGGGAAAATTTCATTGGATTTTTTTTCCATCTTGGACTATACAGTCTAGGCCTGATAGTTACTGCCACATGGGTAGAAATATCTCTGCTTCTGGATACATCTTAAACAGAGGTATTTTAATGACTGCCATTGCCTATGTAGAGCTTTAAGAGCACCTTTTACATTCAGTAATGTGAAAACCAGCCATTACTTTCAAATTCTTTTCAGTGACCAGTACCATTGCCATTATAAACATCACTTATATTCATTAATACTCTACTGTACATGGCTACTGTCATGGGTACTCATGATTTTTTTAAAACACATTTCCTTGTGTTTTAAACACAATCTCTGCAGCATATGACACCAAACTAAATCTGTGTATCCTATTATCAGACTAATCATGACTTTTATGAACTCCCACTAGCATGGGAGGACACTTGCACCAAGTTCTTGTTTGAACACTCATCCTATGATAATACCCTGAAATATTTTCTACCACAAGATAATTGCTGAGATTGGAACTGGGCAAGATAAAACCTTTTAAAAATACTTATGTTAATGTTTTTTCAGGAAAAGGAAAATCAAGAGGAAATTTCACAGTATCATTTCACAGACCCTGGTTTCATCTCTTTGTATGCATATATATAACACACATTAAAATGCAATGACTGGCATTGACCCTGTGTTTGTGAGGGGATGGGCAGTGTGATGTGGAGGGAAAGAGGAAGAGGATTCCCCAAGGCTGGAAATTGCCACAACACCCCCAACACTGAAAAAGAAGCCACAGTCAGGCAAGCGAGTTTAAACATCTGGCAATATAAAAACAAACGAAACATAAAAAAACCCAAACAAACAAAAAACCAACCAATCAACCAAAAAAACCCCACATTAAATGTGGTAAAATGTATAGCCATCTTCTCTTTTTTTTTTAAATGAGGAAAAGGCTGGCATACAGTTACCTGCTGCTGGTAGTTCACTCAAAAGATTACTCTGCATTAAGTAAATATTATCCCCATCTGGGCAAATGACTTTGTATCCTCTTGTTTACTTTTACTAGCTAGAACTGAGTGAGTCAAATACAGGGTCTGTGAGAAAAAATTCCTACAAAAAATGTTGACTACTCCAATGAATTTACTACTTCCACTTCAACCAACTGAAATCCTAGCAAAGTATTTGCTTCCTTCCTCTGACATTTTGGAAGCCAGATTTTTAGTGCTTCTTTTTATCATTTTTGCCTGCTAAAGTGAGAGATTTTGTCACAGTTTAGAAGGCTCAAAACAAGTACTATCTGAGATAGTTAATTCAAATTTCTGTAACTCAAAACAGCCTGGCTCTCAGATGATGCAGATGGTATGGAGGAGGAGAAGGATCATTTTGGCAGCAGAATCACATTTAATACTTTTTTTTCCCCTCTAGAATAATCACATAATCAAGTGATGGGACAAGACTCTTGAAGCGGCTGCTCTGTCCCCTTTCTTCCCTTTTTTTGCTTGCTATGGTGTGGGTGTGAGTGTGCAAGGGTTTTCCCTTGGGAATGAATCTAGCAGAGAGGATGAACATTCAAAGGCTGTCATTCAAAGAGAAGGTAGAAGATCACAGAATGACAAACAGACACTCCATCAGTCTTCACAGAGAGGCCATTGTTACTGGATTTCTTGCTGAAGTACAGCAAGCCTTCTGCCCAAAGCACAGGCCTACAAGGTTAGTATCCTGTGCTTTTGATATGGCCAGAACTAGGATTTCAGGCAGTAATGAAAAGAATATAGAGGATTTCAAGGTAACTCAAAAAATCCTAAACCAGCCCACCAGATTGTCAGCCATGTGACAGTTATTCAGCTGTATTTCATATTGACCCCAACCCCACCACTCCTCAAAGTGCACCTCTGTTCTCCCTGTCATAACATTATCCGTGCTTTGAAAACTCAGTGGATGCCATGGCAAAAGTTTTGTACTACCTTCTTTTCCCTTGAAACTGATGATCTTTCTGTTTCATTTAATGGTCCTGAATCTAATAAAAGTGACAGATACCTAACAGAATTACTAGTTGCTTGACAGTTAATACACAGATCAATTTAAAACCACAGGACACACCAACCCCTACTGTAGTAGCCAATAAAAGGTAGGCAAAACATTGTATTTTTGTCAAATCTATTAATCATAGTAAGTATTCACAAAATGCATTGCCATGGAGACAATCCTCCTAAAATCACCTGAATTAATAAGGTTGGTAATTAACTTTATTTTTCTCATTTCAAACTGGTCCTTAAGTTTTGACATTTACAGTTTGGATCCTGCAACCTTTATATCATTTACTTTGGAGTAATTTGTAACCAACTTTGCACAACCCTCTGATGTTTTTGCTGAGCAACCACAACTGATAGAAAATCTTTTTCTCTTGAGGAAAACAGGTGCATAGGTGCATATATTCATACAGCCAGCTTACTCAGGATATGCATATCTACTGACATTTTATCAGAATTTAAAAAAAAAAAAAGCCACCAACACAACAAAACCTACCCAAATTATGATCAATTCTGACAGTTGGTTTTCTGTGATCTGGTGGTACAGGCCATCTTGGGAAATGCAAGCTATTTAAGGTACCCTTCCCAAAAAACAATACATGGCATACACAACTAGAAAACTCAGTTGTTGAAAGCTCTTATCCAAGGTAAAGGAAGGCAGATGCTGCATCTGTTAAATGCAGTGGTCTAACTGACATAAAGTCGCCAGGTTTTATATATGCCAGGTTTTTATATAGCTACCACCATACTCTTCTCTTTATGAGAAGAAAAATTCTTTAACCTGATGCACATTGCAGATGGGGGAAGAGGAGCTGTTTAGGAGCTTTTCCATGGGTTCTCTTCATGCAAGTTGACAGAAAATTTGCAGAACACTGACAGTAGTGGTACAGAGTGCTAAATTATTAATATGCACCCAAGAAAAGAAGAGTACTACTATGACTTTCTAACCCAAACACACAGATTATTTCTGTGTTCCAATAACTTCAGACCCTCAGCTGTTGACCTATATGTTAAATCCTCTAAAACCAAACTTTTTTTATGTTGCACTTTATGTCTCATGAATCAATGATGGGCTAGAACCTAAGTTCAATCTTGAGCTTTATTTTTAAATCAAGTGAGGTATATTCAAACCATTTTGGCAGTAGGGCTGTTTACAAGGTCAGTGATCATTTTGGTTTTCAAGCACTTTTATAATTCCATTCTGTTAGTGTAGAAGATTTTAAAAATGCTACATGCAAAACCAAATGCTACATGTGAAATCAAATGCTACATTCAAAACCAAATTAAACTTCCTTGCAGCAGTTATTCTATCTGATCTCAAAATAAAAGTCACTTCTGCATGAATATCACTTAATTTTAAAGTAATAACATAACAAACTTATACAAAATAACTATTGTTGCTGTGGTTCACTTCTCTTGGAATGCTTCAAAAATCTGAATTTTGTATTCTTTTGAGAAGGAAAGAAAAGCTTTTTACTTCAGCTGTATGAAAAATTCAAGAAATAGGGAATGTTGGAAGGTACGCCTTGTCTCCTATGGTCACTCTCAAAGAATTAATAAGATGTGTATTTGCATAAATGGCTTGTTTTATAGGAGTCTGCATATAACCCAAGAGTGTTTATTTCTGGTTATCAACTTCAAACTTAATCTTCAATGACTGCAATATTAGATTGCAATGCTACCATGCATAGCTGCTAAAATGCAAAACCAAATGTGCATTTAGTAATAAATTTTACATCTTCTCGTAAAAATAATAAAAACCCCCCAACCTCCCCATTCCCAAAATTGTAGGAACTTTTTGACCTATTGTTTGCCTAAAATTCCTCATTTTTTGCCAGACTGTTTTTGACAAATATTTAGTCAAGGATGAAATTACCAGAGTAAGCATGTGCAGCAGAGTTGAGAATGCATCAGCTTCCATCTGCCAAAGTTGAACATATCTATTTCCAGATAGATTTGGCCCAAGTAATAGTGCAGATCTAAGCACTAGAGTGTGGTAGTTGATAGCAGCCCTGATAATAACACCCTTCCCTCACTTCTGCCTAAGCCATCTAGGCTAATACCTTAGCCCCCCAATCCATTATGTAGGATTAACTTCATGGAAGTTGAGACAAAAATGCTGTCTAACAAGGTGGTTACAAATTGGCTCATTGCAGCCAAATTGTTTCATAGTTTGCAGTACTACCAGCCATTTGCACACAAGGAAGGGACCCTTGGATGGAACTCTCTGGCCCACTAGCTTGCAAAGTTGTTTTATGTGCTGGAGGATGTGTATGCAAATATTAACTACTTGTAAGCACTTTGCCAGAAGGGACTTCTAGGTTAAATTGCTCATAATATGAGAAAACTCATAGCCCAAGACTACCCAAAGATCTGGAAACTAACTTGATAACATCAGATTCTGGAAATTGATTTTTTTCCTCTGGTCATTTTCACTGGGAGACGTTTATCTGCTCTATGAATTGAAATGCTTTCCCCATCCTAAATTAACAAGACCATTTATAATGAATCCATCCTACTGCAAAGTCTCTGGTAATTCCATTTTAAGCCAGGAATGAAAGCTGATACTAAAAATTCATTGAAGTGAACCACAGGTTTATCTGAATGAAACCAACTTGTGTCTTACCTAGACTGTTCCTAAGGACATTATCTAGTTTCTAGCCTGGTTTCTAGGCTGGGTGGCATGCCCAGGCGTACTGTATCTCTTCCCAGCAAAGAGCTCTAAACTGTTTGGCAAGCCAAGTTATGTCTTCTCACATATATCTGCCAATTCCCACATAGTAAGCATCATCTGCACTAAGCCAAGATGGTAAGTCAAAATAATTCCCTTGCAAGATTCTGGAACATCCTTTAGGACAGCTGCCATCCAGTAAATTCTAAAATACAGGAATCAGTGGTATTAAATCCCTGGCAAGGCTTTCATTACTGACACAAGTAATGTTGGTAGGCTCATAGCTGATCAAATCTGTCTGCCAAAAAGCTAACTAAAATGAAAATAGGACCATTTGGCAAATTAAAAAAAAAAAAAATTACCTGAGAAGTGGCTGAAAATTGTTCACCCATACTACACGGAACTTAGAATGTAGATGCCAACAGTCTAACTGTGGTTGTTCTTAAAAATGTTGACCTAAAAGAGTGATGAAAAGTAAAGGATATTGAATATAGCAGGTGCTTTCAAAAGAAAAAAAAAAAAAAGGAAAAGAAAGAAAGAAAAAAGAAAAAAAAATAGAAAAAAAAAGAACCAAAACCCCCCTCTAGCCATGTAATGTGTCATTGATGTGTTTTTCTTACCATAAATCTACACACCAAGGGAATGCCCTTTGTGATCTGTAATCTGTATGAATTTTAAGAATCTAAGAGAAAGAGGTATTTTTGTCGGTGCTCTATGTCCATTAATATCCAAATAAACAAAGATAAATATTTTAATTTCTTCTCAAAGACAGGTAAAATATAAGCCTGCTTTTCAGCAGGTGAAGTTTTATTTTGAATTTCTAGAGTGTTTTAATGTTGTACACCTCTAGCTTTAATTGCTGAAATTTGTTTCTGGCTTTGTTACTAAATGACATTTGCTATAGTTTGTTGCTCTGAGTTCTGTCTGTGATTTTCCTACTAAATATCGGTTTAGAAGGACTTGATTCAACAGATGAAAGCAAACTTGTTACCCATAATGACGTCACACAAGTGTCTTCAGACAACTGAATCAGCACAGGGATAGATGATCCCTTAAAAAATGAGACCATGAAAATGAAGATTGAATTATGATACATCTGTGTAAGAAAAAAAATTAATTAACTGATTGTCATGTCCATGCCCAGGGTGTCATAAGCCTGGTGTGACAAACACAAATGTGAACAAAATCAAAACCACTGCATTCAACTCTAAAGGCCTTTGTTAGCAGACCAGATACAAAAATGCCCAGACATGATCTTAGATTAGTTTAAAAATTATTTCAGTTCACCTTGTGCATTCAGTGCATGTGAATATCTACAGTACTTATTTTTGGTACAGGCATTCAGATTACATCTAACCAAGATGGAAATATACAGAAGATGGAATTCCTCACAGAAGAGTGTCTTATCTGTGAGAACAGAAAAATAGAGGAAATGCCAGGTTTTGCCATGTTTTGCATTCCCAAGACACAAGGGCATTTAAGATAGAAGCCTGAATGCTGCCTCCCAGACAGTCTGACTCCTGCCAAGAAGGAATTCTTCCTGGCTTGTAAGCTTCTTCTGCCTCCTTAGTTTCTATCTCATCAATTACACCTGAGAAAAAAAAAATCTCATTCCTTTTTAGGATCTCTCTGAGTTGTTTCTATCAGTTCTACAGCATCCAGGGAATCCAGGTGTGTTTTAGTATGCCCTTAGTATGAACTTCTCATAAAGGTAGTTTTGAAAATTGCCTTGTTTTTAATATTCCCTACAAGCATTCTTTCATCAAGTGATGACTTGCTTTGCTAATTCAGATAAACTTGACTTTTTATGCTATATGGTAATCCTGCAGCTATTTTCGAAAGTACCTTTTGGACACCAGATAGTTGCCAAAAAAGAACATTTTTGTTCTTATTTGTGAAAAAAATAAGAACATTTGTCTTGTAGAAAAATAAGAACGTGATAATGTAAATATTTGTTTGATTTTTCCCTGCTTTGGGCCATAAATAAATGTCTTGATCTTAATATTCCTGTTACAATACTTAGTGAGTTGTACAGCTTTATTATTACTGGCTAAAATATATTGCATAATTATCATATATCCTAGATCTTTTTTGGAAGCTGTCACTTGAATTTCATCCATACAGATTAATTGAAATTTGCTTAGTAATATTTCTTTAAAGAACTTAAAGGCAAAGATTATAGCAGAGTCCCAGGGATTCCCTGAGACTTTACAAGAGTATTCCTCCCTAAAACTGAAAAGGAATCTTTAAAAATATAAGGTAGACACAAATGCATACACAAAGTTTTGCTTCCAAAATTCTTAGACAGTGCCAACAATGGTAATAAATATAGCCAGATGTTATTGCCTTTATAAAAGTCAAGTTACAAAACCTGTAAACTCACTCAGTGTAAATGAAAGGGAGAAAAAACTGCTTGGAGTAAATCTGAATGTGATAGCCACATGGGGCAAAAATGAAACTGCACAAAGAATTGGCAAAAGTTCTGTCACAGACAAACCTTCAGCAATTGCAGTAGAACCTGTGAAATGAACCTAAAACGAAGTTTCTTCAAATACCTTTCTATTGTCCATGCCTTTTTAATGCAACAAATACACAAAGTGCTTGCACATGTGAAAGCACGAAATTTTGATAGATGTAGTATCATTTGTCTGGAAATCTTTTGGATTTGAAACAAAAAAGCATACTTTAACAGGGGTCTTATTTTTTCAAGTATTCATATCACAAGTAAGATCTAGGCTCTTTAAAACATTCTAGTTTTAGAATCTGTTTCTTTTGGTGTGGTTTAGGGCAAAATAACACAGATCAGAAAGGTATGCTGATCCACAAACTACAGCAGGAGCTGCATATTTTTGAATAAAAGGATTCACATGATTACTCAGATTTAGAGTCCTCCAGATTCTGTGCTTGCATTCAGTGCTTTCTAATCTGTGCGATAGCCCCCATTTTCCTTACAAGTTTTTATGCACTGCTTTGGAATTCATATTTATTTCCTCAACAAGAGGTTGAGTGAGACTTTGTGAATCACCTCAAGATCCCAGACTCTTGTTTTAGGATATCAAGATGGAAATCAAACTTCTTTGGAAGAAAACATCTTCCTGCCCAACAGGAACACTGGATTTTTAGCACTCCAAATGAAGAACTTCTCTTTCATACTACAGATGTAGTAACTAAAATTGCTTAACTTCATGAATATTACACTATATTCAGGCACTTCCAAAGAACTTGTGAAAATTGAGGACAGCTCTACAGGAAAAAAAGAGGTACAGCAATCATCATGTGTGGATTGCAATAATTAGGCTCCTAATGTTATTGCAACATCTATTTAGAATATATCCATGCAGGATGCAGAAAGAGAATTTATCAGATGTTCTGCACTCCACTGAATGACATGGCAAACTGGGCATGAATTATTACAATTTCTTCAGAAGTCATGGGCAAGGGACAAAGATTTAAATCTGATGTAACTGTGTAATCCACACAGTTCCATGTGTTCCAAGTTTGTACAGTGTCTTAAGGTGCTTTTCTACTGCAGCAAAATATTTTCTTCCTGCACCATAAAATGAAGATGATGCCACATAAGGGAATTAGCAATAAGTTACAGCTATGAAAATAGACTGCAAAGTGAAAGAAATGCAAGTTTATCATGGTTCTTCTTTCGTAAACAAGCAAGCATAATTATTTACACAATAGTAGGATTTCTTTTGCAGGAATTTTTAAGTCCTTCTGGCATCATATTCTTAAAAGGAAAGATTTCTAGAATCTTGCACTCTTTAAAATCCATCTCTAAAAGCTATCAAATAGTGCTAATTCTGAAATAATCTATTTCAAATATGGATCCAGGGAAAAAAAAAACACAACAAAAAGAAACAAAAATCTGTTTTATCAGCACTATGAAGTCTTTCGAGAGGAAAGTTCATGGATTCTTTCTCTGGAGGGTTCCTTTCCATACTTTGATATATACACCTATTATAGATCATCAAATTCATGGCAAATCTTACTGATGATTAATAGATTTTTTTTACACAAATAGAAGGGATGTTCTCCACAGTTGAGTAGATTAATAAAATTGGGTTTATATAATTTTACTAGCAATATTGTTCAGTGAAGTTTACAAATTAAAAAAAGAGCGTGCCTCATAAAATTAATTGCAGTGTTTATGTGAAACAATAATTTTCATGAAATAATAAACAAATAATAGCTAATGTTATTTCATGTTATATCATGAAAACAGTCATTGATCTATGGGAAAGTAATGTTTGAAGTTAAACATTAAAAAAAACCTTCTTCTGAACACCACATTAATTCTGGTTCAGTAAGTTTACTTTTCAGCAGCAACTTTTATATGCTTCCCTCACTTCATTTCAGCACACCCTTTAGATGACCCAGAACTGCAGCTTTTGTAGCTGGAATACACCCCAGTGAATAATTTCTGAGAACACAGTTCTTGCTTAGCTAATAGTAACTGCCAAAAGTGCTCTAACAAATTAGGAAAATCAAAAAAATGCAATTACTTTTATCTCCAGCTACTGATTAATTGTACTACAGCCATAAGTAGAATTTGGATTAATAAACAGTAATGTTCTGCTACCATAGAAAGGAACCCAAATAGTGAAAATTAAAGCTCTAAACAAGTAAGAAAATGCAATTGTGACTTGAGTCTTATGCTGTCCTTTGCTTTGAAAGAAAACTGGATGATGTTTTATTTTCCTAACAAAATGGACTTATATTCTGGTTTCTGGATGAATTTGATCTTTTGAAATAACCATGGCAAACTAGGGCTAGGAACAGGAGGTAGTGTATTGCTGTTTCTCTTGGCATACAATTTTCAGAGATGAGATTGGTGTTCTCTCTTCATATGTGAAGATATAAAAAGTCTAGAAAGATAAAAATATATATTCATGGAAATTGCATGTGTGATGGGGTGAAGGGAGAGTTTACTGGTGTCTGTACTGTGGGGCACAATCCAAAGGTCATTACTTTCCATGATAAACCTGCCTCATCCACTAACCAAATGAGGTTTGCAATTTAGTCAATCATAATCAAAATACACAGCTGGACATGGACTCTAAATTCACTTACTGTAGTCTCCAGTGGGGAGCTTTGCATTCCCTGTTTGCTGAAGCTAAAACAATCCATTGTACATTTTGGGTCCCAAGAAAGAAGCAGCACAGAGAACTATGGGTGAGTTTCTCCTGATCACAGCTGACCAAGGCAATTCAGACCTGCTCCTGTATTTAGTCATACACCCTGCCAGCTTGTATTGTATGCCTTGTCCCAAGTCTATGTTTTGATCACAGCATGATAAATAACCATGTTACACTTCCAGCTGCAGATTCCTTTGTATTTGAATACAAAGGTGAAGTAAATTAAGATTATCTCTGTGCTTTTAACCACTATTTTTTCCCCAAAGAACACAGTTTAAGACAAACAACTTTTCATTATACATAACATTAAAAAATACTTAACAACCAAAACCTGAAGTTATACCTCTACCTCACAAAGGCTAGGAATTTGTCCTTATAATGCCTACAAGGTGAGCCATTACTCAGCATCTTTGTTTCACAGATAAAAAGCTTAAGCACAAAGCCCTGCCTGGGTAACATGAACACTTGCATTTATCTTGGTGATATTGAAACAAGTCCTGGATTCAAAAGCAGCACTCAGGCACACAGATAATATATGAAATAGGAAACAAACAGAGAAATAAAAACCCAAACAAAAAAACCCCAAGCTTACCTACATCTCCTGAATCCCAAGGCAATAAAAGGAGCACCAAACTACATCTTTGCAGTTTCCATTGCACTCTGTATCACATTATCTACTAACAATGCATCTTATTTACATGTCAAATGTTAAATATTCTTTCTTCACATTCTAAGCATGCGAAGTGCAGAAAAATGCTAGCTTTCTTGAAAGAATAAATTCAGAAACACAAGATTTTGTAAGCCCCAAGAGAGTGCCAGTTGTGCTACAATAAGCAGGCATATTCCTGCACAGACAGGTCACTCTGCTACTACACACAGCACAACTCCGAACTGAATGTTATGTATTAAACCCAATTCAAAACACATTTAAACCACTATATGAACATAACCATTTTATACAGAAACAAAGAGTACTGTACCCCTCAGATCAAGCTAAGAAAAACTTTACCTTGGATATTCCTTTTTTCTACAGGAAATCACTCTCTTTTTTCTATCAAATATTTTCTCCTATATTAATGATCTAGAAAACATGGATAATGCTGAATACTGGAAGATACATTTTTATTTATACTAAATTGCATGTGACAATCTATTTCCAAGTAATTATTAACATCAAGCAAAAAAGTAACTACGATCCATATTTCAAGTAACACCTCTGAGCAGTGGAACACAGGAAGGCTCTGACAAGTGTAGTCACATTTTCTGTCAGCCTCTTGGTTGTAGAGACATATATTGATTTAGTATGTACAGAAACAGAAGGTGTTGCCACTAACATTAGAACTGAAAGGGTGGGAGGAACATGGCACAGGAATACTTAAACCTACATGCAAAACCAGGATATATTGCTCCACCCAAGGGTGGATCCAGTGCAAACTGATAGATGGAGACTTACAAACCTGAATGTCTGATAGCATGAGAGCCTCAAGCACCAAGCAGAAGAGATATGCTGTGCAGCTTTTCACTACAGTGAAAGACACTAGGTACAGGCACTTTCAGGCTGTTCACGTTATTCATATTTACTTCAAGGTCAGGCTGGATGGAGCTCTGAGCAACCTTTTCTAGTTGAAGAGGTTCCTGCTCATTGTAGGGACATTGGACTAGAGATAGCCTTTAAAGGTCCCTTCCCACCCAAAATGTTCTAGGATTCTGTGTGTATACTACATGCAGTGATGTGTGATTTTTAAAAAATATTTATTCTACTTGCTAGCATATCTCACAGAACATAATTCAGATCACCTTGGATTTCCTTAGCTATTGCCACTGAAGGAATGAGTGTCATTTTTTCCCTCCATAGTCAGAGTAATATGCCAATTAAACTTACCCCACTTTTACATATATATACTTAGCAATAACAAACTCTGAATCAGAGCCTTTCCCTCCCTTATTTTTGCCCCTCATACCAACCTTCATTTTCTGGGATAGCCAGCCTATTCACAATGGAGTTTTAAATACTGAAAAAGTATACTGGAAAATACCCCAGCCTGACAAAGACCAGGAATAGGCTCAGCCACACAGATAGTTAAAATTAAGTTGCAGTTCTTTATTTATTTTCTTTTTCAGCCTGCTTTCATGTCACCAGCAATGTTGAGAGAGCTGAGTTAGTTGATGAAAGAGACAAATGCTCTGTGTCTCTCTTATATTTCACAAGCATGACAGTGACATAATGTGAACCCATTGCAGAGTTTGCACCTCAGAAGACATTAGGTTGTTTTTCACTTCTGCCTTGATAACTTCACTACAAGGACTTAAAGAGCCAGTAGACATGGCTCACTGCACAATTTTGGCAGCTTGCATTGTAGTTTCTTACTTTACACAGCTGTGAAGACTGGGAGAGTCACTCAAAGAATTAATTGCCAGTAAATTTTTTTCTCCTCACACAAGACAGAAAAGGGAAGGATAGAAATTACAAGTATTTCACAGTAAAAATAATGTTTTATATTAGGTAGCTGAATACAGGTTATTATTGGCATCAGCTATATTGGTTAAAAATGTTTTCCTTATTAGTGTTTATGTCCTGGACCTTTCATTTATTTGCCTGCCCAGAGACAGTCTTTATCACTAGCTAACAGACCAGGCTCACAAATTTACCTGCCTGTGTCACTGAGGGAGGACTGCAGATAACAGTTCTGCACCACATCTTCACCTGAGCCAGGAGAGAGTGAGAATAATAGCAAATACTTGAGAATTCAGGTACTTATCCTCTCCCTGCAGAGTGACCAGAGAAAGCCCAGCAGCAGCGATAGTGATGCTGATGGGAGGGAGCATCACGGCTTTGAAGTGGTGTGGTCTGCACTGCTACACTGGCAGCTGTCAAAGCAGATTTGCTTCTTTTGTTCAGAGAATCTCTCTCTCCCTCTTGCCTCTCTATGGGCGGCATTCAAAGAGCAGACAATTCTGTCAGGGAATTTTCCTCCCACTGCTGAAAACTACATACTGTATCAGCAAGAAAGTATGGCTAGTGTTTGCTAATGACTAACCTTGAATTCCTTCTAACAAATCAGTGATAAATAACCATGAGAAGAAGATTCCATGCATGCAGTTAGGTAATGCAGGGGGTTACAAAATAGTAACTAAGAAAAGAGCAAAATAAAATAAAACAACATATTCAGAATTTCATCCAATATTAATGTGAATTTTTCAGTTGAACTAGGGAAAAAAAGAGAAAAGCTTTCTTTTCCAGGGGAACAAGTATTAAAATTTTCTTATAGCTGTCACTACTATGAAAAACTAAGAAACATTCCTGAGCACACACACATGTACAGATTTGCAGAAACATACAGAAACATCTGAACATAACTGCATTAGCAGACTCAGGTTACAGAAAATTCTTGAGCTTTCTGATATCACTCTGATGATGCAAAGATGTTTTGTTTCATGGTAACAACATCAAGATATGGAGTCAAAGTTGATGCTACTTAAAAGGCAGTTAAAATAAGTTTTTCTAAGACTGTACCTAGTACCACTGGTGCCTTCTTTTTCTTTCCCATCCCTTCTCCTTTGACAGAAAAATAATTATTTTTTATTGTAATACATATAATAAAATATTCATTGTAGTCTCTATGAATTAAATATATTAGTTATATATTTAGTGATTGTAAAAAAATTGTTTTTGGGGAAACTGCAAAAAGGAAAGAGAATTACAGGGTTTTATTGGTTTATAATATACTCCTCAACAGGCTTAGAATTTGACAGGTACATGCCTAAGGGAAAGTGGCAATTTTAAATACAGACTTGAAAAAGTTTCATTATCAGTATCACTATCTTCAAGTGTTTGCCTTTGAATCGATCTCTCAATTTTCCATACATCTGGCAAAGGGAAAAAGAGTTGCACTACTTCTACAGCTGCTTTCTGCACTTACTTCCTATTGTTAATGCATTTTTAAGACAAGGACTGTATCACCACTCACATACAGAATGATCTTTGATGTTACTAGTTCCAGATGTATATAAAATTCATTATATACTTTTTAGAGTCACTCCAATAAATGAAGAAAAGTTGTTACTGCCATTTAACTGTCAGTTCTTCCTTATACTGATTTCAGGTTTTTTTGTGTTTTGATACAACTTTTTAAAATTCCAAGAGTGATCTGAGATCTGTTGAAATCAATTCTTAGCTCCAAAACCAAATCCAATCACCGTGCAATGTTATTTCAGGTGTTTCATAAGACAGGAATACTACCAAAAAGATGCAATAATAAAAAAACCCAACTGCTTCCTCAAAGAAAACTTCTGCATTTTGGCCTCCCACAAATGCTTCCCCATTAAATTGCTTTTGAAATACAGCTCAAAGGTCAAGTACTTACAAGGAGCATACCTAAACCACAAGTTTGGGCATCAGAAGCAGTTAGTCTGTGGCAGATTAGGTCTCCATGCAAACTAATTTACTATGCAATGCTTGTACTCTGAAATATACAGTAAATTAATTCACACAAGCCATGGTTAAGTTGTGACTGAGAATATTTGAGGTAGCTGAACTATCTTTTTTTACAGATAAATCAACATACCATCAATGCTGGAGGCTGCCAGATCTTGAACTATTTCAGAACAGGAGCCACCCTGATTCAGGAACACATCCTTACTTCAAAAGGAAATTCTCCAATAAAATCCATGAAAGGTCATAAATCAATGCTTTCTCAAAGATCTTAACTTAAGAACCATTATACACTTATTTTCCTCAGTTATCACCACCACAAAATATCCAGCCAGTTACTCATTAATTACATAACTGGCAGTACCACTGTGCATGGGGTTTCACACCAAGAGACATTTTTTAGGATCAAAAATATCACTCTTAACTTCACTGGAAACTTCATCATGAGGCAGTCAAGGAGTTCTGAGCAAGGAGACTAGTGAGAAAACCCACTAAATGAGGAGCTTATGTGATAGATTGTTGATCACATGCATATGAAACAATAATGATTTCCTCTTGCTTTGGTGGAAACAAGTGAAACACGAGATAGAGTGGTGAGAATATTGCACCAGCACAGCCCAAAGGAAACACAAAGGGCTGTAACTGAAAAGCAAAACAGGAATGCAGAGCAAAGCTTGTAAAGACCTGAAAAATATAAACCTCCTCTCTTTGGTTTTAAATTACCTTGACATTTTTCTTCCGTGTGGCTTATCCTTTCCTCTTGGAGCTGGATAGTCAAACCTTGCAAGTAAATAAGGAAAACAGCAGTTTTAAAGATTGACACTATTTGTTTGATAAAGAGCAAGTTGTCAAAATTATGCATAGAAGCCCTAAGGCAGAAAAGAAAGAGTTTTCAATCACAGTAGTAAATAAAATCCTTGACACAGTCTGACTAAATGGTCCAGCTAGCAAATTCAAGATCTAAGTTCTTCATTGTGACAGAAAAATCAAGGAAGACATACATAATTATTTTTTATCAAAAGCAAAGTGACAAAAGCTTTTAAACCTGCTGGGGTTTAACTCTGTGTAAAATAGTTTATTCAGCATAGTCTCTCCAATGTATTACCATGTTTTATATCAAATCAAAATTTTTTATTCGCATGCAATAAAAACCAGAACTAGGTTAGGTCAAAAAGGATCCGTAAAAAATTTTGATGCTAAGAAAGTGTGACTTCCATTACCACAATACACACTAAAGTATATTGCAGCTTCCTGCAACAAGAAATTAAAAATCAAGACAGTATAATTACAGCTACTGTGGTCACAGGAGCTGTTACAATCCCAAATTTGAAGCAAATGATCAGAACATGCCATGCTGGTGGTCCTGAAGGACAATCCTGTCAGGCTCTGATATGCAGGTGTCACATGTGGAGGACAGATTTGACTTTTATCACATGCAAAGCCACTGACTCTGCATGCATTTGCTTTTTTAATAGCACAAACATCTCTATGCTGAATTTCTAATTCAGGAGGTATGGAGCTATCCCACAAGCTGGTACTTAGTTGATAAAATACTTGGATAGGAATTCCATTGTATTATCTGTCACCAACTCCTATGTGGGAGTCTTCTATACTATGTGGGAGTCTTCTATAATATTATGAGACAAAGAGCAGCTAAAAGAATTAGTTGTCAACTTCCTTTGCATGTCAATTCATGGTGTTTTTCAGATTCAAGGAGAACTTGGTATCCCTACTTGGTATGCACATGCGCACACACAAACAAATTAGTTTATGACTTAGAATCCAGTTTCAAGTTTGCTTTTTTGGAGGCTGGTTTATTTTTAACAGATGCTGACCAGTGAAGAAGCACAATCAGCAGAAGCTTTCTGGATGCCTCCCTGCCCATTTTCCTCTCCTCTAGATATCCTGGAAGGTTTTACAATCAACGTCACTGTCACACAGAACATGTAAGGAACAGTCAAAGCAAGTGATTTCACATTACACAAGCTCCAACAAACAAGGAAACACAGCCTGATATCCAGCACAGACATCTTTAGACCTCAAAAACCTGCTTCACAAAATGAAAGGTGACCTTTTATTTTTGCTGACAACTGAGGTCTTACATTTCCAAATCAGCCATTCCATGCAGCTATCACTTGAATGCATGAGTGGGGAATGCAGCTTTCTGAAGGCGAAACATCTAAGTTTCTATGGAAGTAAAATAAAAACATAAATGAGATCATTCATAAATATAGAAAAAAAGATCTGAAGCTAAAATCTTTGTTGTATGTTTACTTCAGATGCAAGGTGAAGAATCCTGAAAGTTCCATTTTTTTTTACCTGTAACTAAAGAGGTTTCCACCGTTAAATATTTTCAATTGTTTTCCATTGCTTGATTACAGTAGAAACCATTGAAGAGCATTCTGAAAATAAAAAATGAAACAGAAACTAAGAATTTCAAACAGTGGTTGTTCCCTAGCTCATAATAGCTCATAAGCAAAATTTTCAGGCAGATTAGGCATAAATCACTGTATTTGATTTGGGGTTTTAATTTTTTAAGCAAAAAAGTAATTAAATATTCTTGTTAAATGTAAATTACTTTTGGATTATAAAGATTATTGAGTGTTGAAGATTCTTTGGCCCTAGGAGAATAAAAGATGAAAAATGTCTCATAAAAATACAGTCCTACCTCAAGGATTGTGTTTGGAGTGAAATGGGGATGTTTTCAATCTACTCCATTTATATTTTTTTTAATGGTAATTGTCAGAATGAAATAAAATACAGAAGTGCTTTTCCTGATTACCTCCTTCACAAAACAAAACAAAAAAAAACCCCTAAAAAGATAATGTAAAATAAATGGATTATTAGAACTAATACATTCAGAAAATTTCTGGTCCCTTGTTCACAATACATTTACAACACCATGAAAAATAAAACTACTTTCTGTTCATTTGCTTCAGGACTCCTTTTTTAATGACAGCTCTAGTAATGAAGAATAAGGCATATTTTATGCAGGTTGGTTGCAGGCATCAACACTAATGTAATTTTCTTTTCATATGGCAGGGGATCATAAGGACGAATTAGAACTTCACATCAGAGAAGTCATGGACAATACTGAATGGTGACTGCCAGTAAGTGACACCCTGAGACAGTTTCACAAGGAGTCATACACAGAGAAGTGGGTTGAGAAAATTACAAGCTGGATTCCTTTTTCAATTGCTTGTCAGATTGAATGCAGATTCAGTTAATAACAGAGTCTGACTTAACAAAGACCAGAATATACATTGCTGGGAAAAGAGTGTTAGAGCCAGATTTATAAGATTAAAAATACATAATGTCCTTATATTTTGAAACATGGAATGAAATCTTCTTGCATTTAGCAAGTACATACAAATGTCCTGTATAAATTCATTGAGCTCTCATGGTTTTCAGAGCTCCTGGTCCAGTGCAAAGAGGTTGCCATGGCTACTGCTCCAGAGAAGGCCCATTGAATCACCCGTTACAATAAACTATTGCTTTTCAGATGCTACAAGCCTACATGTTGGAAAGCACTGTTTCCTGTTTCCTCCTCCCAACACAGCAAGCTTCCCCCATAAACAGAATGTTAGTGCACACGTGTGTGAAGAACCATGCCTGCTCTTTCATCAGTTCTTCAGCTGTCACCATTTCACACTTATTGTTAGGATAAACAGGAGGAAGGATCATGGAATCACAGAATTGCAGAATGGGTAAGGTTGGACGGGACCAGTGTGTCATCTGGTCCAGCCTCCCTGCTCGAGCAGGGTCATCCCAGAGCATGGCACAGGATTGCATCTAGATGGTTTCTGAATATCTCCAGTGGGGGAGACTCCACACCCTCTCTGGGCAATCTGTTCCAGTGCTCACTCACCTGCACAGTAAAGAAGTTCTTCCTCATGTTTAGGTGGAACTTCCTGTGTATCAGTTACTGCCTGTTGCTTCTTGTCCTATTGCTCAGCCCCACCAAGCAGAGCCTAGAAACATTCTTGTGGAACCTTCCCTTCACATATTGACAGACATTGGTGAGATCCCTTCTCAGTTATCTCTTTTGGAGGCTGAACAGACCCAGCTTCCTCAGCCTGTCCTCATAAAAGAGATGCTCTAATCCCCTAATCATCTTCATTGGCAAAGACATCTTACTTGATCCCAAACATTTTTCTTAGAAACATCCCATAAATGTTTTTCATAAAATTCCACAAACCTGTTAAACCCACTGAACAATCATTCAAATTTCGCCAGGTCCAGAGGTCCCATGAAGTCTGGTTTCCCACAAATTTCATAAAGTTCAGTTGCTGAATCGAGTACTGTCAGTGCTTCAACTACAAAAGACTAAAATTTGGGCCCTTGCCATCAGGGCATGGCATGAGCCCTGAGCCTGCAGCTACTGGCTGGGCTGGTTGCCACTTGCCAGAGAAGAGGTTTCAGCAGCCTAGCTCTCCCCAGTAACAGCACAGGGAACACAGAGGGAGGGGACTCCCAGCATCTCAGGTGCAGGCCAAAGGGAAAAAGAAGAATGCTGGAAACATCTGAGTCAAGGTGCATTGAAAGGCAACCAGGGTGCACAGGGGCAGCCCAGGCACTGGGTATCCAGTGAGGAGTTACAGGGGAAGTACTGAACTGTTTTCTTAAGTTCAGCTGAGTTGATTTACAATTTGTTCCACACAAAAATAAGAATGTCCTTCCAAAACTCCTTCATTAGGAAAAAAGCCAACTAGACAGTATGATAACCACACTTATCTGAAGAATGGGAAACTTATTCTTAAGATGTTTATTCAAAATACCTTAACTTTGGTAATCCCTGTAGGCATCCTAGCAGTTATTTGTTCCTTTTGATCTCCTTGTTTTGCTTTTAACTAAAAAGTAAATCCTGAGAAATCCTCCAATTAAACACCCACAGATATTTTCTGTTTGCATTTTTTAACACAAAAAAAAAAAAAAGTGAAGATGTCTTCCTGACAGGTTCTTTTGCAAAGACTTCGATTTTTGCAGTTCAATTGAGACTTTAGCCTTGTTTCTTTCTATCACATGGAGTCACCAAGAAACAATGTAACCTCCTAGCAAAACAAATATTACAACTCATAAGGACTTAAAAGGGATCACAAATAAACAAGAAATTATAAGATTAATCAACTCTAAGTTAATATGGTGGTTCCATGAACTATGGGCATTAAGAGTGGAAGAGTTGGGAAATACTATGTATTTATTGTTACAGAAAATATTTCAAACAATGACCTTCTACAAATGTCCCACAGTATTCTTGTCCTGCTGAATGACCCTCCTCTTCACAGTGTTCAGCTACATTGTTCAGGAATCTTTGTGATTAAAATCTCACATACTCTTTCATAATAATTTCAGCATTTACTGAACAAACCTCATATCCTGCCTCTAGAATATGCAAAATTCTCCCCTAACACTTTCCAAATACAGACTTTAACAATGGCTTTCAGTTTTCTTCAAGTTGTTAATAGTCATGTAGCTGTGTATCAAGATTTGCATGTATTCAGGAAGTTTTATGAGCAAAACTGTAGGGGTTTGGGAGACTTAAATTTCCCCTTCCAGTGTCATAAAAACAGCATGTCCAATTTTTTGAGGGTTCTTTGAATGCATTTCTTCAGTGTTGTTCTAAACTGGGTTTAATCAGAATACTTTATGTTCACTAAGGTGAACACACTGTTTTGGAATAATCTTTCCTGATTATATATTCTCAAAATATCTAGTGTTCATGACATTGCAAGCATCAAACACTTTCCCAGTCGATGTTAACATTGACAGACCAACTCCAATATTTGACAGGATTGACAGAATGATTTAAAAGCATTTTGTTCTGGTCAGTGCTGAAAGAGAGAACAGGGATGAGGGGAAAAAATTTGATTATGCATCCCAGGGGAGATTTGCTGCTTTATATCCCTGTAGCCTTGTACATTTTTCAGATTCCTATTTCTGTGCATCACAGTGGAGGGCACAACTGTAGGACAACCATTTTTGCCTGGTTCTGTCTGAACAGGTTGGTGACTATCTAAGACCTAGTATGGTTTTGAGGTTTCAGAGCATAGTCAGGGCCCACTTATTAGCCATCAAAGGACAGAGAAGTTGCTTTAAATGTACAAGGGACTTTGGCAGAAATTCCCATAATGTGGCATGTTCTTTTAGCCACAATGCATCACATTCTGATTTTCCAGCTGTTCAGGAGCCTAGGACTGTCCATTAGAAACACCATTTTACCACAGGTGGAGCCTCTCACTAAATATAACATGTGGATGGCTTAACAGAATCCTACATTTCTGATTACATTTTAACCAAAATTTCACCAGTTGCTGGCAGGGCTTTAGGTGTTTTCTTGGGATTCACTTTTGAGAGAATTTAACAATAAACAAATTAATAAATGAGATAGAGTTAAAAAAATACTGCGGTGGGTGACTAATTCCTGGGTCATCCTATTTCCTTGACTACTCTGCTGTCATCCCATAACACACAGTTAAAACCCCATAAATCCCAAGCGCTAGACAGTAATCCACAGACCATTGACATTTACATACTGGATGCCAAATCCTTTGCCAGTACATCTTCTGATTTCTATGTGAATTATGGTAAAAGAAATCACAGCTATGCCATAGTACCTGTACCTGCCATAGTAATGTATATGCTCATATCTCATCAGCCATGCTACCTCTGAAATTTTCTATCACATGCCCAGCATTAGGAAAATGCTTTTAACCAGCACTTGAAGTCCTGTGGAGGCTAAAAAAAAAGTTCTAAGCAATTCTCTGAGTAACTTCTTCAATGACTAAAATGGAAAACAAATGCCAAAGTATCTGTTTCTCTTAATAATATTATGTGAACCTGTTAGTATATGTGTATAAATATTAAAAAAGTCTTATAAATCAATAAGCATATATTGTTTCTTAACAACTCTCTGAAAAATGAATGGATGTCTAACTGAAGGTGAAACATAAAAGTGGAGTCCATTGTCACCTTACATTTTGTTAATGTAATGGTCCAGTCAGTTTAGTCATTCAAGACATGAAAATAGCTGGTCTTCCTAGCATGTTATAGGTATTTAGGAAAGAAGGAAGCATTAGCATTTCTGGTGATTGCACTAAACAACTACTGACTAATAATGTTTTGTATCTATGTGGTTTTGTGAAAGGGTGAGTGGGTGCTCTGACATTGTCAAAGAATTGCATGAGACTGCTGGAGTTCTAATAAATAAGAAAAACACATATATCCCACACATCCATCATACCTACACAATGTATAGCATTCTCTTGCTAAGTCCAGTCTGAATTTCTGAGTAAGGTGCTCCCTATAAACTTAGAAATCAGAGGAGGTTAAATTACTACAAGTTCCTGGTTTGGGTGTTAAAAATATGTATAGTGGAATTAGTAAAGAATGAATAAAATTCTGAGCACAAGTAGCTTTGAAAACTTCCAGGACTCTTATACTATCTTCTGCCCATACATACAAGAAAATTAATATATACACTGATTATTTTAGCTTAAACATCTGAGTGCATGGGTTACTGCATGCCTTTATAGGGCGCTTTGATTCTCTGAATCATCAAAACTGCTTCCTGAAGAAACAGATAAGTCTGACTACTGTATACATAATATTATCTGCATAATTTCCCTATTATATCTAAGTTATAACATACAGGTTATGTATACATTCATCCAACATCACAAAAAAGTAAAAAAACCTGGGGTAAGTCCCACATTATTGTAACTCATGGCAACTTCAGTTAGTTCGTTCTACCATCTAGAAACACACAAGACTATGTAATAATTTAATTAGCCCTTTACTCATTTAAAAATGCACAAAAATTCCATTTCCATTGCCTAAAAAGGACAGGCACAGAAGACCTTTACATCTTTTAAATACCAAAATCTCTCCCATTCATTTAATGAAGAGAGTGGGCATGGTGTGGGCATAATGTGTAACTGGCCAGCTGGTTTGCAGCTTTTGAGTTTATCATTTAGGCAGTTATGTGCACTCTGGTCTATCTATAGGTAAGCTGAAATCATCCATACATCAAAATTCCATGCTTTGGTCCTAAACTGGTCATCACAGGTCCAAACAGTGACACACAGACTCTACTAGGTTGCTCAGGATTTCAGTTCTCTAAACACAGCAAAATTAAACATTAATGTGGAACCTGAACTCATCTTCTTGACATTTATTTAGTGCAAGAAAAAACATAATTTTTCAATACTACACATTTGTGGTAACTTTCAGGTGGTGTACTGGGTCTGCTCTTTGCAACGCTGGTGACAGAGCAATGCTGATTCAACAGGAACATTAAAAGCAAACAATTCCTGTGAAACCAATGAAATTGCCAATCCTTCACTTGGAAAAGAATAAAGCTGGTAATCTAGAAAAGATCTTATATTAAAAAATAAATCTTTCTGTTCCTGATCTTGTTTTTACTGATTTTTTTGTACTTATCTCATGCTTCAGTTAATACAGAACTACAAATATTTGTATTCGGCCTTCAAATACCTTTCAGAGGGGATGGTTCTGCTCTGCATCCATTTATAACTACACTGCCATGCAATTTAATTTAATTAACTAATTTAGTTTGATTATTTAAAAGTTTCTTAGATTCCATTTTTAAAGTAATATATTGCTACAGAGATTTTAGAATGCAGGGATTATTTTAAACATCACATATCCCTTACAGATTTTGTTTCTCTTCCTGCACTTACTTTCTTCTACTCACTCTTACACTTTCTCTGACTTGAAGAGTTTGAAGAAGCATTTTTACTTTAAGAACATAAAATCAAATACTGTCCCCATTAAATCTAATGTTGAAAAGACTACAGATATTAGCTAAGTACCTCATTTATCAATATTTTTCTCCAACTGAATAGGGAAAATTCCCTTTTTTTCAACCAAGACCAGAATTAAAGTAAGGATTCTGAAAGCCCTATAGCACTCCTTAGAAAACAGCTTGGTGTTCTGGAAGAACAGAAATATGGTCGTGAGTTCAGTCTCCCATAAAATGTCTCCTTTGTGAATTTTTTAAAATAAGCCTTGTACTTCTGCTTTCCAGAGGATCAGCAGCTCTGCCTAAGCTATACCTTAGCTGGTAATACAGGCCAGTGGGGAGAGAACAGTGGAGCTGAAGAGCTGATGTCTGTGCCCTGCACACCAGAGCTACTTTATCTTGGACATCACGCAATGAGTTGCATGCCCAGTTGTTGCTGGAGGGCATTATATGTGCTCACAGATCACAACTTCCAGTTTAATTTTATCCTAAAGAATTTCACTGCATGTGGTCCAAGATTGCTGAGAGATGTGAGCCAAGGTTTAATAGGGGAGAATGAGCAAGAGGTCTGTTTCAAAAGCACACTCCTGATCCAAGCCCAGACATTAATACTAAAAATTCCCAGGTGTGCCTCCATTATCTGTATTTCAGTGGCAAGTGATTAACTAATTTCATTACATTATTTGTAAGTTATTTGGACCTAGGGGAGGTAAAAGATTCCTGGTGTCAACATGCAGAGTAATAATATTAACACAGTGTTAATACTTTTCAGGGTACTTGTAGAACAGAAACAATTTTATAGATATAAAACATTTGAATTTTCTCTCCCATGACAGTGTCAAGTATCATCAATATATTAGTCATGGAGGAAAAAACCAAACAGTTAAGAGAGTAAAGAAGAAAAAATGATATTTTTTTTATTATTTAAGTCTTTTTGCCATCTACTATGCACCTGGAAAATAAACATTCTTCAGTTATTTGTTTTACATTCCTACTACACCTAAAAAATATACAAAAATATTATTCCCTTGACATCCTCTTTTGCCATCAAGCCATGTAGGAAGAGAGAGCAAATACATTATTTCAAGGAAGTAGGTAGTCAAAGAGAACTTTGCATTATATTGAAAAGATATATCTGGTCATCAACACTAGTAAAGAGTGAAAAAAGGTAATCAATTAAACATTACAAAGCATAAACTTTAAAAACCAAAAATTGTTTAAATGAAGAGAGTTTCACAAGTCAACAGGCAGTGAAATATATAATGAAATGGAAAAAGAATGCTAAAAAAAATAAAAAAGGATGTGCCATGAAGGCTAAACATGAAAAGTGAGAGTAACTATAGAACAAGCTCAACTGGACTGCATGAGAGAAGCTAAAAGAAAGTGATCAATTTACTAAAGAAAATAATAAGAAAAGAAGAACTGGGGCATTTTTTTCAGTAAAGAAAGCCTGGAACCTTAAGTTAATTGAGGTTTATGATGTGGATTGAAATGAAAACTTTGCATCAGTTTTTGGTAAGGATTATGGTGTCCAATGGGGTGTCAAACGTCCAAGGATAAATAGTTTAATACTGAAAACAAAATTAAAATACAGTGAAATCAAACTGAAGAGGATTTTACATCTCCTGACTATACCATAGACTATCTATCTCAAGACAATAAATTAATCTAATATAATTTTTAATCACCTATTAAGGCTAATAATAAACCGACCAAATCAGAAACTAGATATAGAATTAATGAACAACAAGCATAGAAATTATAGCTGAAAAAATGAAGTGTGATCCAGACAGCTGCATGTCTTGCAGTAGGCAAGTCTCAGATATATTGGTGCAGTAACATTAATTATAGGTATAAAAGTAAATAGGAAAAAAGGATTTAATATTGTATCACTCTTTTTTTGCTGTATTATGACGACAGAGTAATTAAGTATCTTTGTTTGATAAACTAACCCTCCAAACCAAGAAAGTTCATAACTATCCTAGCTGTTCTTAAGTACTTGTGGTATTGTGTGGGAATTTCTAGCTGCATACAGGAAGGTGGAATTACTAGAAGAATAGGTAACAGAGGTCATGCCTGGGATAGGATTGACTTTAATTTGGTGGAAAAGGCAATAGAGCAGTAAGGGGGAAAGTGTGAACACAGAAGAAGAAAAGCATGAGAGATTAAAAAGAGATTAATTGTAAGTAATTGATTGTAAGTTAAGCCACTATTGCTTCTGGTTTTTGCAATAAAATTAAGATATTATTAAATTAAAATGTCAGTAGTACATCAGGTTGCTTTGAGCAAACCTGTGTTAATTACCTCAGTCAGTCAGAGCCTCTTTTGGGACACAGTAAAATATGACATTTGAAATGCAGCCTCAGTTTTACTAAAAGTATTAAAATCTATTTGTGTTTTGATTATAAGATATTTTAAAAGCCAGGTAGGAATTTTTTCAGGGAATATTTCACATCATTCTTCAAGCAATAACTTGCTTGTAAAGATCTATCTTTGACTTCATCTCACTATAACTTATGTTGTAGTAACGTATGTAGAGTGCAGTTTAGTAAATATGAAAAAATTGTTTCATCATATAAATTTTTATATGCTTTTTCTTGGATTATGTCTGAAATTCAAAAAGTTGCCTTCATATCAATCATATTTATAAAAATTGATTCTGGAAAGTTCTGTAGCCTACCTTCTTACATCGTACTCTCTAAATCATTCAGCTGCAACCAAGCAGAAATTACATCCTGGAATGCAGCATTTGGTGAAAGGCAACTACCTCAGAGAAAATGCATTTTGTTGATATATTGAAGAAATACCTCATCAGGGCAAAGCTATTCTCAGGAATAATTCTCAAGGCAGCTATTCCATACGGCCTTTTTTAAACTGCTGTTTAACATTCTCATTTTCCATAAGAGAGGTAGATGGAAAAGTACAGAAAGAACATTTGTCTAGTTGAAAAACTGTCATCCCTTCAAGACTGTTTTGGCATTTAGGTTTTTTAAGTATTTCCTATAAAATTATGCTTCATACAGCAATATATATGCATTTTAGCAATGAGAACAAGCAGGCATTGGAAAAGCCATAAAAATTAAAATGCTGCCCAATAACTGAATAATTTGGGGGGGTACGTGCAGAAGAAAAGGAAGCAAAATATATTTTTTAAAGAAGTTCTACACAACCATAGGATCATTTAGGTTGGAAAAAACCTTGGAGATCAAGTACAACCATAAACAACAATTCCAAGACCACTACTATATTGTCCCTAAGCACCAGCTCTACACAACTTTTAAATACCTCCAGAGATGGTGAGTTAAGACACTGTAGTAAAGCTAAGAAATCTTAATTTTCTCAGTCAATGACTTTTCTCTAATTTTTTTTTAGTTTAAGCTAAATAGCTGCTACACAAGAGGATTTGCTCCTAAATAAGAGAAGTATATTTGCCTTGAAAAGACAGTAGGAGAAGTTGCAAAATGTGGGAAAATATTTCCCCTCACTTTTTCAAATAAAGCAGTTTAATCAAAAATGTCACTGTTCTTATTTGCCACTTAACTGTATTAACCACCCCATCTTAATGCTAGCACAATCTCTATACTGTACATTTTAATCAAAAGTTAGTCCTAGTTATTTTTATCTCCCAAAAGGTATTGATCCAGTCAACTTTATTGGAACAGGAAAAGGGCAGGAGTAGGTAGAGCTGTGAACAATAATTTTATTCATCACATATTGTAATGCACAAGAGGATTAACCAATCTTTTCCTAGAAACTTATCTTGTTTGTCCAGATTACTGTCATCAAAATTATAATTTTCTAAAGCACATCCTCCTGGTAATATTCTAAAGCATTGTGGTTCTGACTGTTTCCAGACCCTCTGTAAAATATCACAATACTGAAAGTTTAGGAAAAAAGTATGTAGGATTTTTTTACCTCTTCTTTTGGTGCATGGATTAGCTTGCCATTGGCAGTCAGTCTCCAAAACTGCTTTACACCTGCTAAAACTGGGTTTTATTTATAGAATTCTGAAACCACCTGCTAAAAATATTAGAGCCTTGTGGGGAAAATTCATTTTCCAGTTCATTATTCCTGAGAATTTTCAAAAAATTTATCACTCATGTCAGGACAAAATACACTGTATAAGCCTTCTGCAAAAATATAAACTGCTTTAGATAGGACATATATATAGTAAGTGTATTTGGTATTCTTTCAGTAAGGATACAATGCTTTTCACCTCAGTAAATCTTCTTGGGTAACAACAAGATATAACAGATAGAGTTATTCTGTCAGACATAAAAATGGTGTGAGAAGTAAAAATCTATGCCTTCTGCAATTTATGATTGCTGCCTAGCAGCAGCACATATTCAAGAAGATATTCTGCCTCAAAGTGCTTTGGAACTTCAGAAAGTTTCCTTGAACTTCAGAAAAAAGTCGCTTCTTCAGGGTATTTGCATGTTCTCATCCTTAGGAGTTTCGTCCTCTTGTTTAACAGCTAGTTAGCATAAGATTTATAGAAAACTGCTCACACACATTATTTTTTTGCTGGGATTTCATAGCAAATGGAGGAGGAAAATAAGCCTTGGGTATGTTATTTTAATTGGCTTTTTTTTTTTCCTCTTGGTGAGTTTTTTAAAGCTTGCGTGGGATCTTGTGAGATATGGGGAAAATACTGCAAAGCAACATAATGATTCATCATGGAAAGCAGAGTTCATCCTGCATAGATGAAGAAAACAGTAGCTGACTTTTCACACACATATTTCCTAATAAGTGTTGCTTAAGCCAAACTAATTCTTCATCACTCTAAATATGAACAAACAAAAGTAGTGCTCCCAGGATATCTAGGTTTTGGTACTTCATATGTTCAAAGAGAATATAGCAGTGACATTTGTACATTTACTGAGGTGCCAATAATAACTTCAACTTCAGCTGACAATAAGTCAGAAAAATATGAAAACAGTTCTGTCTCCTATCTCAAGCAGAACAGAATGGTAGGAAGAAGTCATTGAGTTCAGAATGATTGCCTTTAATGCTGTATGTTATCTAGTGCATAGCAGAAGGCACTTGAAAAACACCGGGGCAGTATTTCAAAAGAAGGTGAAAATGTGAAGTGATGAGTTTTTACTGACAAGGAACTGACTGACATCATGACCTTGTTCCATAGGGAGCATGGGAATTCGTACAGGCAGCTGGGCAAAACAAGAGATGGTGCATAAGGCAGCCTTTTTGTGCAAAGCAGTTGCTAACCCAGAAAATTCCATGCTAGGTTTTTTGTTCAGGTTCATTTCTCACAGGATGCACCTACACACATACATACATATATTCACACAACTAAGAACCATTTCTGAGCTCACAAGAAACTCCTTCTGGCTTTAAATTTCTGTGTTGAACCTCAGGGTGTTTTGCATCTTTGCAACAGATGAAAGGAGAAGTAGATGTAGCTCTCCATTTCAGAGCAGAGAAAGCAGAGAAAGATTTTGTGACAGTTTAATTTTGCTGCATGAGTGTGAAAATGGTGTGAAAAAGATCTGACTCGTGTTTTTTTTAAAAAGTCCATCTTGTAAAAATTAAAACAATGACACACAAACTTACAGTAGTTATCTACAGATGTATTCTGATGGAGCTTTGTTCAACTGGAGGCAAAAAAGACACAAGATACTTAAAAGGAAAGATGAACGACCCTGTGCACTCTACAAGTTGCTCACTGTCTTGGGCCATGCAGGATTGCATACCTACACAAAAAGGATTACACACCTACTCAAGAGAAGGCAGGCTAGAATCAAGACTAGACCTTGGGAAACAAAATACTAATTCAAAAAAAAATATTTTTTTGTACAATTCCATCAAAATATAGGTATATTTCTCTTGTTCACAAGCTACCCTTGCACTAAAAACCAAATGTGTTTTAGTGCATTCCATAAAACTTTTATCTCTGCTCCATCTGGTTCTTCCGTAGGTAGCTGAAATAGTGGGAACCTACCATTCCACTAATTTAATTAATCTAAAATGACATTCTTAGCTCTCTTGAGAAAGAGTGTGAAGGCAGATCAACAAGTTTTCAAAATCTCAAAAATACTTCACCTATCAGAAAACTTCCTTTAAATACACATCTGTAGAGGGTTGGCACAAGTTCCTGCACCATTCCCATTATAGTAGAAAGTTTAACTGTAAGAGAAAAACAATTCTTTGTTGAATAATTTTTGCACAGTAAATATTTCAACTTTTCTAAGTGAAAGCCACAAACAAGCTTAGAAGTGTATTTCAAAACAAGGAGTGTGGATGAAATTGTCTTACTGAAGCAAATAATTTTTGTTGCTGTTCAGGAGAATTATCATTTCAATATCTTGTCTCTCTATGATCTTTTCCCACGTTAGATTCTTTGGCTTGATTATGCTTTTAGCACAGTTGGTGGGGTGTCTGAAGAAATCCAATCAGGATGCTTAAAATACTGTATAGTTACTTTGTGTAAATTTTTTACCTCTATAAATCAGTGTTAGAATGCATCTAGAAAACTCAGTGGGATTCAGAACACTTTGAACCAACTCCATCCTGGGATATGTGGCATTCCCAAAATTGTGCATGTATGCCATATATCCCCTGAGATACAGGACATCCTAAGATTCTATGTCGACTATATGGCATTTGGATACTTCTCAAAGGACAGCTAAAATGGGCAGTGCAAGAAGAGATGACCTGCACCAGACAACAACTTATGGGAATTCCATTCTGCCATTCCCCTCAACATTCAGCTTACTGTTAAATTTTAGCAGAAATCTGCAGCCCTGACGTTGTTGAATTACCTCTTCACATCCTGATCAGTCTTTTTCTTATGGGTGCATGTTGGAGAAAAGTAACTGCATGCAGCAGTGTGGAGCAGAGGAAATGAGGAGCAGGATTTGCAGCTCGTGCCAGAAAATGGATGTGGAACTCATCCAGACATGTCCTTCCACAGCACAAACTGCTCTCCTGATTACCTCATCTCATGTGCAAAGACAGAATGAGCCAAGATAGCCTGTATTCTTTGCACAGGCAGACATAAAGATCTCTTTGTGCATATGTAGTCACAGTTTGAAAGTTGATATTATCGTTTTCCATGGCCTGTTTAACAGAGCTTTCCTAGTGCTTCCTAGTGTAGACAACTTTTGTAATCAAATGGACATGGGAAAGAAGAAAACCAGGGATATGGGATAAAACTGTTTGAGCATATGTTCCAAGAATGCAGGAACATTTTAGTCTCTGCAATCATATAAAATGAGTCAGAATGTCTAGATTAGGGTGGGTATTTTAAATAGAAGGAAAGAAAATGTAGTTACAACAAATATTTCGAAACTGTTGCAATATACTTATAATTTTCTGAATGCTCAGTTTTAAGGCATGCAGAGAACACCTGCAACCGGTTGGATACAGGCCAAATCAATTCCAAAACACTAAAGATGTTTTTTCCTTCTCATTTTTAGATGCTTACAGAAACAGGCTCTGAAACAAGGCTGGGCAGACTCTCTCATGCACAACATCCTTCAAAATTCGTGTTAATCACGAGATTTGCATCAGTTTGAGGCTTTGTTCTCAGCACTTTTAGCTCCATTAAAGTGAAAAATGATGTGAGCATGCACAGTTCCTGACACTGATAATGTTTTACAGTTATCACACATCAAAATACATACCAGGCACAATTGTGTATAAGAACTACTGAATTATTTTCTAGATAAAGTATAGTGACAGGTAGTATAAATAACTCATTATTTACATACCTGTCTGACATTGTGATGTTGATTTAGAGAGTTAAAATTTCATTACAGATAGGTTTTTTTCCCCCCACAATGCATTACTCCAGTATTTTAGCAGAACAATAGATTTCACACTTCAAAGGAATTAGTAGTAAAAGGCTACATTCACTGAAATGTAAATTACTATTTAACAGAGGGGACCAGGTCTGCAACATGACTGTGCTGATAAAATCTGCCCTGTATTTCAATGATGTTTGCTACTAAAGAATGAAGATAACAGGGAAAAGAGGAATACAAGCAGTGTGGTTATTGGTAAAGAATGGTAGGGCAACATGAAACAAAAACAAAAAGGGTTGATAAAGAAGGTAAAAAGAAGATAGCAGGCAGAAACTTGATGAAGACTTTAGACAAGCAATAAGGACACAATACAAAAAACAAAGTATGAAAAATAAGAGCAAGGAAGAAAGTAAACAGTCCAGGTAGAAAAGGGAAATGAGAAAACTGAGAGGCAACAGAGAAGAGCAGTTGGTAATAGAGTGGGCAGTGTGGGTTGGTGATACCAGGAAGGCGTGGAAAAATTGGGGTAAAAAAGGAACAGGAATGAATGAGGGGAGTGATCAGGGAAATAGGCTATGAGTATGAATGAGAGAGGAGCAAGAACCAAAATGGGTACAGAAGGCAGGATAGAGATGCAGAGACTATGGAAAGGTAATAGATACCTATGGGAACAGTCAAGAAAAAAAAAAAAAAGAGGAAGAGGAAGAGTTTGTATGGCACCACTAAAAATGCTAGTGGTAACAGATAGAGCAGGTCCTCAGCTCATTTTCAGATTTTGCTTTAGACCTCTGTATCTTCTCTGTTGCCTTCTTTTTTTTTCTTTCTGTTGTCACCTTTTTCCTGTCTAGCAGGATAGATGCAGACTAAATGTGTTTTTATCGGAGTGGATATAAGGGATTTCACACAAGAGATAACAGGAGGGATACTTCTGTCAAATGCACGGTGAATGATTCCTTTTTCTGTAACAGTGTGCCAAGATTTAGATATTTCAAGTTTTGTAAGAACAGACTGTTCTCTGTGTTCAAAAGGAGAGTAAAGAGACAAGGCAGATTGTACTCTGCTTACCAAACCATGCTTCTGTTAAATACTCTATTAATGGCTGCTGACACACAGGTAATGTGTTCAGTATTTAAACCAAACTCACCCTCTGTGACTCACATAAACAAAATTCCCTACCATGGAGTGCACATTCAAAGTCTGTACGTGTCAAATTTGGATGCTACTTGGGAAAATTATAATCAAAATTATGGAATAATACAACTCTAAATGAATGACCACATACATCTTCATCTATTAAATGTGATGGGCGTAAAACTACTGTGTTCATATGGTGACATAATGGGTTGTCAAAACAATTAGTTATGATTATACAGGTCCAACAGGTAAGTTTATTAATTTCTCAAGATAGCCAGGTGTTCTTTTTATTTTTAATTAAAATAATTAAAATGTTGTCCCTGAAATTGACTTAAATAATGTTGTACTATTGATAGAATTTGTAATAAGTCACCTCTTTTTACTTGTATTCTAAGATATGCCTGGTCAAGTTTTGATTCTTCATTGCTCTGACATTGTATCTTACCTTTTGGTATGCAAAACTATGGCATTTTCAGCAGTATACAATCCATTAAATACACTGTAATCGTTTGTATGTCGTCTTTTGTTATTCATCAATTAATTGTAATGTTCAAATGAGCTACACACTGACATAAGAGCAATCAACTCTGAGTGCCCTTTTGGATAATCTTGGCTTCCCTATATTGCTTTACTTTACAGCCATATTGAAGAGTAACTTTTACTTTCTTGTCCTTAACTCCTCAGTTGAAATTTTACCTTTGTTGGTCTTCCACCTGTATATTTTTAAGCAAAGTGCTGCTGAATTGTGTGTTGAACTTAACACACTTAAATGTTGGGTGTTTTGTCTGCGTAGACACGCAGAGAAAGAGCTCTACTCAACATTGATCACTACACTTAGAATTAATCTACTCATGGAATCAAGGCTGCTTCTTCATTACAAACTAATTTTTATGGATTTTAATGTCAATTTATTGCTGGATATGTTAAATATAAAAGGTAGGCTCATGTCACGTGTAACAAGAATATTGTCTCCTAGTTTATACTTAATATGGTGAAAACATATTTCTGTTTTAACTTTAGGGATGAAGATATAGCTCACTACAGTAATACAGTAAAAAATAAAGGACATCCACTCTTCAAATTTGATTTGGTTCTGGTCACAGAATATGCTGAGTTGGAAGGGACCCACATCAAGTCCTGCACAGGACACCCCAGAAGTCACACCATGTGACTGAAAGTATATTCCAAATACTTCTTGAACTCTGTCAGGCTTGGGGCTGTGGCCACTTCCCTGGGAGCCTGTTCCAGTGCCCAACTACCTTCTGGGTGAAGGAGCTTGTTCTAACACTCAACCTAAACCTCCCTGACACAATTTCAGGCCATTCTCTCAGGCCACTGGTCACCAGAGAGGAGAGATCAGTGCCTGCCCCTCGTCTTCCCCTCATGAGAAGGTTGAGACTGCAATGGGGTCTCCCCTCAGTCTCCTCCAGGTTGAACAGAGCAAGTGACCTCAGCCACTCCTCATTCAGCTTCCCCTCAAGGCCCTTCACCATCTTGGTTGCCCTCTTTAGGATGCTCTCTGATGGCTTAATGTCTTTTTTTGTACAGTGCCAATTTTCACAGGCTGCAATGTTCCAGGAGACAGAGCTACACACATGGAAGGAACATGTCTCACCCGTCAGAGCTGGGAAAGAGCTTTGCTCTCCTAACCCTCCTACCCAGATTGCACAAGTCAACAGAACAAATGAAGACTAGAAATAAGTATCAGGGATGTTCAGGATATTCAGGCTGCATCAGCAAGTGTGAATGTGTCTGAAAATTCCCTCTAAACTTCTGTTTCATAGATTCTACATGGTTACCTGTCAGAAGAGTGTCAACTATACACATTTTGCTTGGTCTCTCAGGAAACCTGTGTTGAGCTCTATTCTAAATCTAGGTTTTAAACAGACCAAAATATACAAGCAATGTAATAGTTTTGACCAAGTACTGTCTTCATCCAGATGTATTTTTTTGCTTATGACCTCTCCCAAGATACACATCAGTATAATACCAGGCAAAATTCATGTGCAATGAGTTTCTCCACAAAATTCACAGATTTTCAAATAATTTACTTTTTTTGCCATGTGAATTTTTGGGACGATTTATTTTTCTGGTATTCCATTTAAAAAAGGGAATTTTATCTCAAATATTAGAAATATTTGTATAAACATTCATTTAAGACTGAGGAGAAATTAACCCAATTCTTTCAGAAGGCTAGTTATAGAGAAGCAATTACTCAGAATTCAACTGCTTGTCATGGTGCAGAGCCCTGCAAAATTCCCAGCTGCATAAATCTGTGTATAAATCAATTTCAGAATAATTAAACAGCTCTGTTATTCTAGGCAGAACCCTCTGGGACAAGTGTGAGCCAACAGCAATATTTGTTTTTTGGGTAAGTTTCTGTCAGGCTTTTTCTAAGGAAAATTTTAACTGATGCTTTACTACTCTGTTTTTAGTTCTGGCTTTTGCATGGTAGGGATTCTCTCTCTCTCTCAAAAAAAAAAAAAAAAAAAAAAGCATATAAAATGAAATCATGCCTTACCTAGGTGATTTCAAGGCAATCTGTGAACTACATGTCTCACTATTCAGTAATTAATAAGATTTTGATACTAAAACCCATTAAGATATGAGACTTAATTTGTCCAAAGTAATTCTTATTTTAAAGCTGATGTATCTATCTCCTTCTCAGGCTCAGAAATATGCTGCTACAGTGAAATGTTGTTCCCAGCCTCCTAAGGAAAGGATGCAGGATGCAAAGCCAGGCTGCAATGCCATTAGTTAGACAGTCTGATGCCATGCAGACAACTGATCCAGAAAGAGCCACCAAAGCAATAACATAAGCATGTCTTCTCTACATGTGTTCTATGAGAACTTTTTCAGGGCTATGTCTCAGCCCAGTGAGGAACATGATTATGACTCTGAGTGAAAAATTGTTATTATTTTTTCTATAAGATGGTTTAAATTCAAACTAGTGCGATGAATGTCTCTGTTCAGCTAGCTCTGTGAATCCAAATGTTGAACTCCAGAATTTAATCTGAAGATTAGATTATGCAGAAAATGAGCAGTGACTATTTAAAGTGTGTGCTATCCAAGTGGTCAAAAAGATTTACCATGAGATTTTTATATCCCGTCTGGATCAATTGTGTAAAACAACCTGACTCTAAGATCCTGACTCTAAAATTCCTCAACAAGATCTTAAAAAACCTTTTGGCAAAGACCTTGAGATAGATAAAACATGTTCAAAAGAGATGGATTTATATAAACTCCAAACAGGAAGTCGTCTTGAAAAGAATGTGCAGCAGAGAAAAATATGTCTCTAAGTCCCACTATTGCTTGCTCAATTATATTTAAGGTTATCCATTCTGCTACAATGTAATTAAGACAAGGCATACATCAGCTTTTGCTACACAGCCATCTTTCTGGCTTATGTTCCTAAAAATCAATAAATAATCCTTTTTTTTGAAAACTCTATCCAAAGTCCCTGCCATTTCAAAGCCATTACAGTTCCCTGAAAAAAGAGCCTGCAGTGGTAACTGAAACAGGTTTTATATATCAGGTTCATGCCATGGAAAATCCCTGTGTCTGTACCTTGATAGGTCCAAGTCACCAGTATAGACAATCATCCATTTCTGTTCTGATACTCTGGATTTGGAAAATCTGCTAGAGAACAAAAAAAAACAAGGGCAGAGGAAGAGTTCTAATCTGACTATAGAAATTTTAGCCCTGAATGTGTTTTTATGGGTGATGCAAACAACCAAACTCACTATATATTCACAAACTGAATATTTTGACCAGTTACTTTATATTTTGTCTCTTATTTATGATTTCACACTATATCAAACTTTAACTTAATACTTGGCCTGTAAAATATTGATGAGATATGATGATAAAATATGATGAGATATTGATGGGCTGGCTGCAGTATTAGTCATCATGTAATCATTAATTCACCTTGTGTAAGCAAATTACACTTACAAAAGTGACATATATATTTATATTTTTTTTATTTTTATATGTCAAGTGGCTGGGTTAGCATAACTGTATCTCATCTCTTCATGTGATGGGTATACAGAAAAAAAAATTGGAGTGTTAATATACTAGAAAGTTTAAGAAATCTACACTTCCCTTCTGCAATCCCCCCTAAATTTCATTTATACTGAAAAACTATTAAACTTTGGAGATTCCTTCTTTTTGAGATTTTTTCCTTTACTTTTCACCATTTTATTTTAGCTGAGATACTAAACCTCCCTCTCTCAGTGAAAGTCACTGCATCCATATTCCTCAAAGTTTTGCAGAGCATTAGGAATTTTCATCTTCTTGGAATATATTGCACCACAAAATCATGACCCTTCAAATGTGCTATGGGTTCTAGGGAGCTAGTGGGAGGTGTAGATATATAATCCTGGCTGAGAGGCAATGCCTCTGCTTACAGCATGGTTGCTGAGGTACCTGTGGCTCCTGGCTTTGTTCAGTGGCAGCATCTTCAAGGAGAACTGTGTGGCAGCCTCCTGTTCTATGCTGGTATTGCACTCTCAGAAGAGAAAAGCACTTTCTTTATTGGAGCTGCAGTATCTACTACAAATTGCAAGCTGTGAGCACCATTATACTGGCATGACCATGTAAAGTTCTGTTCTATTCAGCTCTGCAGGTTATGTATCACATTGTCCTGTTCACTCTTGTATTTTAAACCAGGTTTTTTTTCAGAAAAGCTCTGTGGGATCTGGGGAAACTTTACGCCATATAAGTGCAAGATAGTACTAATATGGTTTTTAAAGCCACACGCAGACCTTGAAGTCGTTGAGATTTTGCCATGCTTTGCTGGGACTAGAATGGGGCTGGTAAGCAGAATAAAGTTATTTTAAATGTTTTAAGGTTATTTCAGATTTACACTGTGATATTTCATGGCAAATTTTAACTACGAGGAAGCCTGTGTACATCACATTCTGAAATACTGGAGACCGACAGGTGTGCCTTTAGGAATCCTTTCTTGCAGAGGGCAAGGTAAATCAGGAACATCATTCATCTGGATAATAGGGGGGGCAGGAAGGTAAGGTTTCTGTGTCAGCCTCAGAACATGAAGGCTTTGAATCTAGGCTAGGTCTCTGAATAATCACACTGGTTGAAATCAGGAAAAATATCCAGACACAAACCCTTCAGATGTGTAACTTGTGTTCACTGACGTGGCCGTCTCAAAACATTGCAGTCCGTGTCTTCCACCCAATCCAAGTGCCAAAGGATGAACTACTTAAGACAGTGCTGGGATGTAGTAGTCAATTAAACACTGCACTGGCTGTCCTGAATGAGGAGAAACACAGTTTGCTGAATCAGAAAAACTGTTTTTTCCACCATTCATGTTTTCTGTCTTCTTAGTAAGTATTAAGGGAAGGGGCTCTTGCCTACCTTTCCTGAAATAAATGTGTGATTCAGTGCACGTTTTCTTTTCACAAAGGAATTATAATCAGACCCAATCTTCCACCAGTAAAGGAGGGAAGGAGACCTGAGGAGGAGCTACGTAATTGTAATTAAAGTGGGAGAGGAAAATAAACATTCATGCTGAGTTCTGCATTTCATAGCTTTCCAATGTTTGACTTTGGAGTATTGATGTATTATTTAAATGAAGTTTGTCTTCAGTCATATATGTTACAAAACTTATACTGAAAGTGCAGATTCCTTCATGTACCACATTGACAACTATATGTTTCATTACTATGTTATGTAACTTTTAAAACCACTGCACAGATCTTTCCTACTTGATCAGATAAAACAACTTATAACAATAGTAAATTTTATTTGGTTTACAGTAGTAGACTATTTACTGTAAACCAGTCATAAAAAGGAGATGAGGAACTACTTCTCTATACAACAAAATATTCTCTTGGAGAGGACAACTGAAAATTCAGGTTACATACAGGGTTTGGGTGTGAATACTGAATGCAGTAATGAGCCTTTCTGCTGCTTTTAACCCAGACTCTATCCTTTCTGAACATTTTTTCCTTTGCTGATTCCTTACACCAGTCTTAGCATCTCTCATTCCATCTCTACATGTGCATCAGGACATATAGCCTCTCCTATTCCTGCTTCCAAACCTGAGCATCCCACGCTCTTATTTTCCTAGTGCAGGCTACTTATAGGACCTGTTTTGCACTAAAGCATTAACAGGCTATGGTGTTTTTGTCAATAGAAATCTTTCTTTTCCACCTGTTTTGCTCTTTTCATCCTTATGGCAGTATAAGAGGGCCTTTTCTCTAGTAAAACTTAAAGAGATGAGTAAAGGCAGGAGACACACCTTGTTTTCAAGTGTTCAATAACATGATTTGCTACAGCTATCAGAAATAACAACTTTGATAGAAATCTTGCTCAGAACCTACATTCTTGAACAAGAACTTGTTTACTATTAGCAATCATTCATCTAACATCAAACACATCTTTAATGAATATGTTTCAAAAAGATTATTTTTTGACTAAAAGGCTATTTTTGAAAAACTTAACATTAGAGGGAAGAAAGTAAGTTGCAGAATAATCTCTTAAATGTCAGGCTTATGAAATATAGCAGAGCAGTATCTTTATAGATTCATGCAAAGAAATGATCTTTCACCAAAAATATGCACAGACAGATGGAAGTCAGGTGGACTAAAATGAAAACAAGCTCTCCAATCCATTCTCTACTTAAATCTTTGAAAGAAAGGAGCCACTATTAAGTACAAATTAAGAGACTTCTTAAAGGGCTTATAATTGATTTCCAGCTCCCTCTGACCTCTATTTTTCAGCTATACAGTTTACCATTTACTAGCATAAGTATTTCCTTTTCCTACAGGGAGACTCTATCATCACTCAAAAATAACAGAAATGGTTCACAACATCTCAGAAGCTGGAATTTATATATTTAAGGATTATTTACCAATTTTCAGGACAAAGAGCATCTGTCTTTTTTTTTTTTACAAAGTGTACATATTTGCACTACTATAAGTGCTATACTTCAAGCTTATAAAATAACTTTAACAGCCCGTATCTAAACATGAGTGTAGAACCTGGATAATACAAAAATCACGTGACACTGTGCCAATAAGTATCTAGAGGTTCCTTTTTCCTACCTGAAGAGCACCTACCTTCTTGCGGTCCAGGTATGATGCTTTGTCTTTGATTACATAAGACATGGCATAGGAAGATTCAAATGGGATTTTGTTGTTTGGGGTTTTTTTCACACCTTCAGCTAATTCCATGGCAGGTGTGTTTAATAAGGCCAAATTTCATAGTCTCCAACTAATTGCACCTCTAGAGAAATGAATATGACTGCAGAACCACCACAATGAACTAAAAGAGTTTCAGGCTGAAAACATCTCCCGCAGTCACATTTTCTGGAATGCTGTGGTAACTCAAATAATTCACCTAGATTAGGCCTCATTATATCAAGCTTTGAATAAAAATGGCTCTAATATCACAGCTTTCTTACTGCTGGAACAGAGGACTGGATCACCTCTGGCTGTGACAGTCTACATACCAGGAATTGATCGACAGCACTTATCAGAAAAATAGAAATACACCTAAAAAAAGAGCAAGGAGTTAAAGTGTGGTTTCCACTTGTGGTCAGGTGCTCTCATTTGTAACAGCTGTAATACAGATTGTCTTCACCTAGAAAAATGTAGGGAACTTATCTCTGCTGTGTGAGTAAAGATGTTGAATGCTTTCTATGAAGAAATGACCAATATCAGCCTTTTTTCCTTGTGTCACAAGGTCCAAAGGAACTCACAGATGCAGAAACAAAGTGTTTCAAAATTTTCAAATATGGATTTTATAAGTCATGCTTGAACCAAAAAAATTGTGGAAATCAAAAAAATAAAATTATAGAATCACAGAACGGTTTGGTTTTAAGGGGTCTTAAAGGTCCTCTAGTTCCTACCCACCTACCATGGTCAGGGACCTTTTACTAGACCAGGTTGCTCAAAGACTCATCCAGCTTGGCCTTGAACATTTCCAGGGATGGAAAGTCCACAACATCCCTGGGCAACCTCCCTGGCAAAATAGGAGATGCAAATTCTAGAAGTTGAATTCTTATATAGTGAGCAACTAAGTAGTATAATGAGCCCTTCAAAATTAACTTTTTAAATCTATATATAGGTTGATTCAGCAGAGGGTAGAGGAAAAAAACAGGGAAATCACAGTGACAGTCCAAAATTTACAATATCAGATGCTAAGCATTTGTAGTAAAAGCTATGAATGACTTGGGAAAGTAGATGTGACAGTTGTGTTTCAAAGATTTTCCCCTTACATGCAAGAAAATAAAAAAGTATTTCCTTGCTTTAGTGAAATAAATACAGATGGATATCGATTTTAGCACATATTTTTATGAACTTCCCACTCCCTGAAAAAAAACTTCTACCACCCTCTGTATCATACTTGGGTGCTGCTTGGGGGGTTTGTTTTGGATTTTTTTCTATTTTTCCCTTCTGGATCCTCACATAATATCATATTTGTGTGAATTTATCAGGCATTATTTCCTCAATCTTTCAAATAAATCTGAGTAAAACAAGGAGCCTGTCAAATGCAGCTAAAACACAGAATTTTTCTTCTGACTGCATCTTCCTTTCCTACAAACAGAAACAGTAATTTGTCACAGAAAAATAGAATTTATCTTCATAGTACATGGAACAAATCTGACCGTGAATTCTCTTGAGAAATTAGTAATCAATATTCATGGGTTTATTTCCTTTATGATGTCGGCTCAGATAAAAATTAAAATATTGTAGAACTATTCTGTCCATTTTTGTGGTCATATTCTTGTACCTTATCTTCCACACTGCAGCCATCTTTTACATCACCTTGAACCTTTCTAGTAAAATGGAGCTGGTTCCTTAGATTTGCCTTCTACTTATTTTTGCAATATAAACAGCAAACAGAAGAAAACCCTGTGATGTATCATTCTTATTCTCACTTTCCTTTCAAGGCATGCTTTTTTCTTTATATCTACTCTGATACTCTGATATCTAAAAAGATACTAATTTATATCCAATTCACCAATTTGATCTTTTTCCCACTCATACAACACTGTTTGCACCATTGCTACATAGAAACACAGTAACAAAAATGTCAGCCAAACAGGTTTTTTGGCCAACACACCATAATTTATTCTAAGCATTTTATGAACCAATTAAGTACCTTACACATTATTTTAGAATCAGCAAAAGGTTTCAGCAACATAAAACTAGTCTAGTTTAACCATTTTTTGATCATTGCAAAACTATCTCTTTTTTTTCCCCTCCCAAGTAGAACAGCAAAAAACTTTGAATTATTGGAATACCCCAGAAAGAGAATTTTCAGTTCATGATGGGTGGAGGCCATTTTCCATCACTGAGAGGAGAAACAGCCTCTAGGTACTGGGAATATATCCTGATTTTTTCTGTTGGACAAATTGTTCCTGAGCTGGAACACTGTTCCTGAAGAAAAAATTATGTTAGTTAAATACTATTCTCTGCTTTCTTCTAACAGTCTGATTTTCATTAATCTAATGCTGATGTCAGAGGATTTCTCCTTGTTTACATTAATATCAAAAAAAAATTGCATTGACTCAAGAGAACAGTAGGTGTTCTTTCATGAAATAAACTAAAAAAAAAATAATCTTAATGTGTCTGAATTTGCTGTGACAAATATGTAGTTATAAAAACTGATAATAAAGTTTTTGGGCATAGTACAATGAATATGTGATATTTCCCTATTTGCAGAAAATAGAAAAATTTGGGAGTAAAATAACCACTGATTACTAGGCATATTCCACTTTGTTTTCACTTACTCTTGTGAAATTAAAAATATCATAAAATAAGTCAAATGGAAGTAATGAAGTCAAGTCCTAGTGACAATATTCAGATTAAATTATTGAGAAAGAAAATCTGATAGTCCTGACTTGCTACTGGCACTATGAACATTACTGTATCTGATATATCTCCTTCAGAAAACAGGGCAGCATAACTGCATTTTAGTTATGTAGATAATCAGATAGATATCAGCTCTTCTCCAAAGGTGAACACAACAGGGTATGCACCTGAGTGCTTAATGTCAGATTTTTGTGGCCTTCTTCTTCTAGAAGATAATTTAAATGGCTGATTTACAAGGTTTACACTGGCTTCCATGGTCTGGTGAAGGACATACAAATTTATTTCTTAAAATACCACTTTTTCAAATAGCACACTACTACTCTCTGCATTTAAGTCTCTTAAGTTCTGTCACCTTAAAAAAATAAACAAAAATTTTTGTGAAAATGGTATTGCCAAACAATGTTTAACTCTAACATAGTTCATCAGTTCCCCTACACACTCCTGTGAAATTCATTTCTTTATTGTTTGACAATTCTGGAAAATTCTGGTCAAGTATTAAAAAAATCCCCCAGGATGACACAACACTGTGTATGAGATGACTTATTCTTTGAGTTGGTATCTGATAATTGAGATTAATCTTGTTCATCCTTTAGTATTTGTTAAATGACACTGTAGTAACAGCTTGCTCACCTACTATTTAAGCCAGAAAACATGATTCTGCCAAAGTATGCCTGAGCTCTCCAGAAGCAGACCTTGAGCCAAATCATCAGAGGCAAATTCATGAAACTCATCCCTCAAGGTGTCCAGAACACAGCTTGCCTGTGTGCTGCCACAGGATGTCACTGATGTTCCACTTACACATCATAAACAGTAAAAAGTGATCTCAGAACAGAACATGCTCTCCCTACATGTGTTGAGACACCATTAATAAACTCCAGCTTAATGAGAAACCTAACAGCTGAAGAGGTGTCATCTGGCTAGTTTATAACTAAAAGAGTTGTATGGGCTTTATATGGCAGGAGTTTGGTAGCAGGAGGGCTACAGGAGTGGCTTCTGTGAGAAGCTGCCAGAAGCTTCCCCTTGGAATGGCAGCCAGTTCCAAGATGGACCCACTGCTGGCCAAGGACAAGCCCAGCAGCAATGGGATAACAGATCTAAGAAGGGGAAGCAAGCTGCACCAATGGCACTTTGAGCCAGTGAAGAGAGGAGTGAGAGAGAATATGTGAGAGCAACAGCCCTGCAGACACTGAGATCAGTGGAAAAGGAGGGGGAGGAGGTGCTCCAGGTGCCAGAGCAGATATTCTCTTGCAGCCCATGGTGCAGCCCATGGTGAGGCAGCTCTGCCCCTACAGCCCATGGAGGACCCCATGCTGGAGCAGGTGGATGCCCAAAGGAAGGTGACCCAGTGGGAAGCCTGTGCTGGAGCAGATTCCTGTGGGACCTGTATACCCTTGGAGAGAGGAGCACATGCTGGAGAAGACTTGCTGGCAGGACTTGTGATCTCATGGGGTTACACGCTGGAGCAGCCTGTTCCTGAAGGACTGAACCGTGTGGAAGAGCCCAATGCTGGAGCAATCCGTGGAGAATTGCATCCTGTGGAAAGGACTTGTGTTTGAGAGGCTTGTAGGGGCCTGTCTCCTGTGGGAGCAACCCCATGCTGGAACAGGGTAAGAGTGTGAGGAGTCCTTCCCGTGAGGAGGAAAGAAGCCAAGGAGACAACCTGTGATGAACTGACTGCAGCCCCCATCCCCTGTCCCCCTGCACCACTGATGGGGACGAGACAGAGAAAACTGTGGGTGAAGTCAGGCCTTAGAAGAAGGGAAGGCTGGGGGAAAGGTGTTTGTTAGATTTGGTTTGGTTTCTCATTACCCTACTCTGATTTGGTTGGTGATAAATTAACCTTATTTCCTCAAGTCAAGTCTGCTTTGCTCATGATGGTAATTGGTGAGTGCCCTTGTCTCAATTCATGAGCCTTTCATTGTATTTTTATTCTCTTGTGCAGCTGGAGAGGGGAGTGACAGAACAGATTTGGTGGGCATCCTGGTATCCAGCTGTGTTCCAACCCAGCACATAAGTCAACTCAGTGGGAGAATAATTTAGAGGTTGATACTGCAGCTGGGGGAAATCTCATTTTACAGTGTACCATTAGTGTGTTAGCAGCATGTTGTGATATGAGATCCTGACCTGCCTGGGTCACTGAATTCCCATTTCCAAAAGCTGCCCATTGGTAAAAGGTAGCTGCTTTTCTGAACCTTACTATTTGAGGCTAAGGAAGAAATCATCAAAAAATAGCTATAATATCACACGCAGAGTAAAAAGTGGGCTGTAAAAGCCAAAAAAATATTTTAAACAAATAATTCTCTTCATAATTGTGTTGAGGAATTTATAACAGTCCTATCTTATGGGCTCTGAGCAGTTTCTGATTTTTCCTGATATTTTTATAACTTCTATGGGAAAGAAAGAACATTTTGTCTTTAAGGAAAATTTTGACATCTTCATTATCTTACAAACAAGAAATGAGAAGCTAAGGCAGCAGTATGAGAGTCTGTCTTTATTTAAAATTCAAACTTCTTTTCTTCTACTTTGTTCAATTTCCTCTTTCCATTATTACTTCCCTCAGAGATTTTTTTACTGATAAATTTTGAATTAATCATTCAAGACAGCGAAGTCATACTAAAACATAAGTTATGGCACACCATAATGACCTCCTGGCACCAGCCTCTCTCAGGGTTTAATGGAGAAATCCAGATGTGCCTGCCTTGGATTCCTGCCCTGAAAAACCCTGAAAACCATCACTAATCCTAATAAAATATTTTCACCTCTCAGGACTAGGTGTTTATATTAAGCATAGTGTCTGTGTGTCTTGGGTCATGTTTGCCTGTACATGTGCACAGTGCAATCTAAAGCTACTTTTGTTCCAATATATGTATTTACCTATTCTCAGATATCTGAACCCCAACACCCCACACATCTGTTTTGTTTAGCACTTCAGTATTGACAAGAAGCCATATTAATAAGGATTCTGGTGGTATCTATATGGTACAGTGGAAACATCTTCACTGCTCCTTTGATCTGACCTCAGGTTATACAATCCAGGTTACCAGCAGGAATTAAGAGTTCCTATGGAAGACAAAAGTCTATATCCTCAAAAGCAAAGGGCCACTACTTACAACTACTGACTTTACTGAAGATAATTTTTTGTTTTGCAAAAGCTCCCTGAAACCCGTTACAGCATCCAAGACAAAGGTGGTAAATCAGATACCAGTTATTGCAGCACCATGCAGCGTTGCTGTTTGGTTTCACTGGCTACTCTATCTAATTGTTGGGCTGGTAGTTGCACTGGTGACTGCTGATATTCTCAATCAATGGTTTTATCTGCTTCCATGGTAACAAAGAGCATCCATGTGCATTAGAGTTAGAAATATTTCCAAAGTTGACCTCTAATGTGCTCAAACCTTTAGAGTCAGATGGGAAAAGTAAGTTGAGGAAAACAATCAGCACAATGTGAGATGTAAAGTATCTTTCCTTCTGAAAGATGTTTCATGGGTTTTTTGTTTTTTTTTTATTTCTTTGAATGATTTGACAGAAACAGCAAAGAAAATGCTGAAAGGGGAAGGTCATACATACCCCCTCTCCCTCCTGTTAGGTAGAAAGAGAATATAATACTGCAAGTTTCTCTCTTACAAGGACTCACTGTTTTTTCTTTTTTAAACAGTTGGAAGAAATCTGGACTATGTTCGATATTTTTCTTTCAGAAGCCCTTTGTCACTACTGAAAAGCATTATTTTCTTCTATGATTTGGCTGTTAAGGAAGACATCAACTTCTTTTCAATTGCCAAAACTGCTGTATTTGTCAGTCCTTTGTTGTACACATAAGACAGTGCCTAAGAGATTGTCTCAGTTAAGGGATTTAATACCTCCATTATTCATTTGGCCATAACCTACCTAATCTGTGTAACTTCCTTTCTAGGTAAGTGCAGCATATGGAATAATTGAAGTTACAGTTTTCTAAATGCCTTTTCCAAGTCCCACATTGCTATCAATATCTACAGAATAATCTTGCTGTGCAATAATTCAACTGATTTCTGTGCTGTAACATAAGAGTTGAGCCTAGGATACTCCTGACAGGAAATAAGCTTAATTTTGGTATGGAAAAGACTCACAAACCAGAATCAGAATAAAGAACCTCTTTGTAGGACCTACAAAGCATTGTGTGAGGGTTGTGCAGCTCATGAAGCCACAGAAAAGCTGCTGGACTGAGGACAAGTACCAGCTTGCAAGGACTCAGTGGGCAGGGAAATTTATCCTCAATCTTTTTTTCTTTCATGTCTTACTCAACAGATATTTGTTCTTTTTTTCCCCCCTTATTATTTATTTTTAAAACAATGCTTTGTAAACTGGAAACATTTGAGCATGCTCACTAGAAGGAACAGTTCTGAATTGCTACCAGTCATGATCTGGGGAGAATCAAATGAAAGAAATTATATTCTGTTGTTTCGTATACATTTATTTTATTAACTAAGGCTAGATATACACTGTATCTCTGCTCCACTAATAGATGACAAGTACAGTCAGATGTTCATGCTATTTTAAGGGGCATTTTAGAGACTCATATATAATTTAGAGATTCATATTTTAATGCCAGAGGAGAGTATTAAAATCATTTCTTGAAGTTCTATATACCCTGGGGTATAAGAATCACCTGGCAATGTGCACGCTGCCATTTAAGACCTGACACAGTAGCTTACATTTGTCATTGGAGATTTGGTACCACTTCTTAAGACTCATTTCTGTGAGCATCTCTAAATATAATATTTTAAAAGGTAAAAATTATATAGTAAACACTATTTTTACTTCCCATTTTTCAAGAGACAACTTTAAAGGATTTTTCTCTAGGCTTGCCTCATATTGACCTAAAATGGCAGCCATTATCTTTATTGTGATGAAAATTGTCCTTTTTGCTCTACTTGGAATCTGCAGTGAAAATACAACTGAACATGGTGGCATGAAAAATTTAAAATTTATTTTTCTATTCACAAAGTTCAGAGATTCATCCATAACTACTAAAATCCCCCTTTTCTCTGTTGTACTTAGACTGATCATTTGAGCTACATTAATATGAGTTGTGAAGGGTGCTGCAGTGGTAGAAACTATAAAACCAAATAGAAAACTAAGCATCCAAAGAATTTAAGAGATTGAAATCTCCCTTTGGCCCCTAAGGTGGTTGTAATCCTTCAATTAAATTCATCAGAAGTTTCATGTTTTTGTGTAATATTAAGAATTAGGTAAGTTGAAAAACCTATATTAGTAAATCAAGAACAAATTTAAGAAAAGTAGAAATTAATTCAATCTGTGTTATTTTACCAGCTACCATAGGCAACCAAATGATAGAATTTAGTAGCATAACCTTCTGATTTACATAGGAATACTGAGACACTATTTAGGCTCTTTTATTGGACCTGATGTGCTTATAAAACCACAAACAATTTTCCAAAAATAAACTGAAAAGTGTGGCTTATATGTATGAATTTTGGAAGAGTTTTAATCAACAGCTTTTGGGACAAATCCAATTTACTCCCTCATTTTGCGTAAATACACAACATGGAATTCATAAATGAAATCAAATGGAAGAGACTGCCCACAATGTAGCTAAATCTGCCTTTTTCTGACAAGTACTTTGTAAGCCTGATCAAGCCATCTCATTTAAAATTTTAACTAAGTCTTTATCCAAAGAAAAATTAAGTTTTCTAAAGGGATGCTTTTCACAATATAGCTTTGAACTAGCTTACAAAAAGACAGCTGAATTGATCCTAGCTTGCAAAAAAGCAACTCCCTCTTGATCTTCCCAGAAGTCATTCTTTTGGAAAATATTTTTGTGCAGAGCACAAGCAAGAAACAAGTTTACAAGAGATATACTGGCTGGATCTGAAGTTGATAAAAAGAACATTTTATCCAGTGTGACAGTGGCTAGGGAATGAGTTACCATCCCTGTCTTCAGAAAACAGAAACCTGAGAGAAAAATGTTTCATGTTTAACTATAATAACAATAGTTAGACCTTTCCATCCTTCTGCTACCATTAATCTTTGTATTTTATTTCTGTGATGTTCCTTTTGTTTGGTCATGGCCCTTTAGCTGAACATCTATATTATATTTCTGTCATCTCCCACACATGCAAAATTCCTCCACAGAGGCACAGATATAAAGAAGAAATTCAAAATATTTCTGTTAGGAATCTCACCACTTTTCCCTCTCTTTTTCTTGTGCACATACGATAGCATAGTATGGTTTCATTACTCCAGCAGTCTCAGCAAATGAAAACTTTTTACCCTTCCTGAAAAATATCAGAAGCTTTTAAGAACACAGTGTAGACCTCTGTTACTTTAAATACTATCATGTTATGTGGGAGTAAAGAGATAAGCAGAGAGCTTAGGCAGCTTAGAAGTTATCAGCTCATCCCCTTGATTCCCACTAATCAAGTGTACATTTCTCTAGTGGAGCTGATTCAATGGCCCAGGTTGTGAGTCCTCCTGCTCTTCTGCATGGCTCCCATCAAGATCCAGTGAGCCAAGGCAAACAGCTCTCCTCTTCCACAGTACAGGGCCCAGCTTCTGAGATCATGAGCTTGATTTGAGCACACAGAGCCAGTTTCCCTTATATATATTCCTCAGTCATCAACTTCCAGACAAGAAGGCCACAGGGCCAGTCTTGTTTCTAAGCAGGACTTTGAGCCAAACTGAGGATGGCTGAGACCTTCTTCCACAATGGGCCCCCCGATCACTACTTTGCTTGGTGACAGAGCTGCTCCCAGTGACCTGGTGCTGAGGAAAGGAGGACTTGCTCCTGTTCCACACAGCCTGTGCTATGAACAAATCACGTCTGATGGATGTGACACTCCAGTGGAGTTAGGGCAGTCTCTGTCCTTATAGATAAGAAGACACAAAACACAGCTAAAAGCCAACCTATGCTTTACTGAATCTGCTGGTGCAGTTTAATCCAGCAAAGAGTCAATCACCACAGAGCTGCTCACTCATTCCCCACAGTGCAAGGAGGGAAAGAACCGGAAAAAAAGGTAAAACTTGTGCATTGAGAGAAAGGCAGTGTAGCAGGACAGAAAAGGATATGAAAATGATACGAGTGATGGAAGAATATACCAAGTAAGTGATGCACAACACTATTTCTCACCAGCTGCTGAACAACGTCCAGGCAGCCCCCAACCCCTGGCCAATTCCCCCAGGTTTTATTGTTCAGAACAATGATATATGATGTAGAATATCCCTTTAGTCAGTGGGGGTCAACTGTCCTGGCTGTGCCCCCTCCCAGCTCTTTGTGTCACCCACCCTCTCTGCTGGCAGGGCAGTGTGAAGAGATGAAAAATCCTTGACTTAGAGTAAGCACTGCTCAGTGCCAGCTAGAACAGCAGTGTGTTATCAACATTATTCTCCACCTATATCCAAAACACAGCACTGCGCCAGCTACTAGAAAGATAATTAACTTAATCCCATCTGCAAGCAGGAAACCAGACACTTAGGTAATGTTTGGGTTCCAAAGTATGCAACTCTTCAGTGTAAAAGCCATGTACATTACAAAATCCATGCCTGGGAAAGGGAGGGAAGAAGCAAAAGATTTACCAGCAGCATAGCTGCCTATTCCATATCTGTCTCTGCTCTATATCTTTGCAATATTGCCATTGAGGATAATTCAAAAAAAATAGGTGAAATAATTTTAATGCTGCAATTCAACCTCAAATGATGACCTAGAAGAATCAGACTCCACATCCAAACTGTCCTACCTTTAAAAATTGGTGGGGAAATGTATATATTTTCTGAAAAGAAGGAAAACATATAAAATTGCACACAAGACTTTTAGCTGAAATGGTCTACTATTTAATATTTACTTGGCTTCAACATTTCCTTGAGAATGTCAAAACAATTTTTTCACCAAATGTATTTTATCTCTAAGTGAAGTCACTTGCAATTCTTTCTCTTTTCAATTCAATGAATTGTAGTCTTTAACTCTCCTAGACTAAAAATGATCCTTTCAGAAACATAAAAGTAAGTTAATCATGACACCTGAACAGGAGTTAAACACATAATCTCCCATAAATAGCAAGAAATTGTATCACTAAATCTCCTTGCCTCAGAATGAATATTTAATACCAAAGTCAACACTCTAAACTTGCTTGTATTGTGTGAAAGTGTGAAAAGAAAAATGAAGTTGCTATATAATCAATGTTTTAAAACTAGATTTTCTACTCTATATGCGGAGTAACACTTCGATTTATTTAAATTTATATTTTAGGTTTTAACCATATTAACATCATCATTTCCTCAAACACAGAAGAAAGCAGCATAATGTCTTCTCAGGAGTTGCTGCAATGCATCAGTTTCAGACTGTGCCAGTGTGCTCCATTATCAATGATTTTTACACCAACATTTTGGTCCATTCACCATTACGATGATTTTGAAGTGTGTCTAGGTGAGAAAATCATTCCATCAGATACCTTAAATGAAACATTATTAAAAAGAACCAGACAAGCAAACAATGACAACAACCAAAACTCTGATGCTCTGGAGAACATTTCCTTTTTTCTCCTTCCATTCTGTTCATTTTTACACAGACAGTGCATTAAAATATTCAAAAAGATGAAGCACTGTTTTCTTTAGGAACCTCACCTTAACTTCCTGAAGAAAAAGAGCACTCAATGGTGAAGAAACATTGCTGACAGACAGAGAGGAGACACAGAATTGTTATTAATTTAGCCTGGAAATTCTCTGACTTTCAGTAAAACATCTTGGGATCCACCTGAAATCTTTAGTATAAGACCTCTTTTATTAGAGTGGTTAGACACACATGTTTAAGAAAGCTGCAAATTTAAACTATCTTTTTCTATTTTCAGGTTATTCTCCAGTCAACATCATATGGAATTTCACCATGATAGCACCATAACACTGTAAGACATACCATTTTTTCACTCAAAGCGAAAATGAAACTTAAACCAGACTGAATGCTTTCCCATGCAAAACAATACCTAAAATATAAAAAAAAAAATTAAAGAATTTTCTTTAAGAAGCATAATTCAGAATGTATTAATCCTTTAAACTGACAAATTTTAGATTCCTATTGATAATTTGCAATTCACAAGAGAGTAACATTGAATTTTCAAGAGAATAAAAGTAACAAACATTAAAAATAAATTTGTGATAATGCTCTAGCCTCATATCCTTTGCTATCCAAAAATAGCAAAAGCAGTAATTTAAAAATCACAGTTCAAACATATTCAAATGCTCAACCATACTTTCCTGGCTTTTTTCCTATGTAAAAAATCAGTTTGTAAATAACCTGTCTTAGAATGTTCTCTTCTCATGTGAGATTACTTTCATTGCAAGCGCACAGAACCCACATTTCACTTGGAAAGTGATTCATGCAGCTCTGCCAAATCAGGTAGCGATTTTTTGGTACTGACAAGGGCTCCCTCTTGTGGTATTGCACTGAATTTGGATTAATTCTGAGGGTGTAGACTGGATCATTATTCTGTAAGTGAAAATGCTTCAGTAAGCAGTAAGGGAATGTCATGTGGATTGTGTCCTGGAAGTTGGAGATGTGTACAATTGACCTCACTATTCAAAAAATGCAGAGAACCTGGACGTTAGGAAGAAAAATACATGCAATGACATGACTATTCACATAAACATGGAGGTTTACAAGAACTGAGTAGAGTCCTATAACTTTATTAAATAATTATCCAGTATAATTATCCAGTCATTAAAGTCAGAAGATTGTAAAGTAAAGCAGCCTGTTGTCAATAACATGAAGGCAGCAGCCTGTTGTAAATAACATGAAGGCTTTAATAAATATATAAAATTCTAGTTATGGAAGTCTATTAATGACAATATCTTTTTTGGGATTTTTTTTGCAAAGTGCTTATGTATGGACAGAGTTCTTAAACAACTGTTTGTATTCCAATTCAGTTGTCTTTTCATGCACTTACCAAAATTATTTCTACTAAGTTTTCAATAAATACATCCTTTAGTTACTACCAAATAATCTTCCTTTTAAAAATAATTAAAATGCCATTCTCTGATTTCATCAAATAGAAAAATATCACCATATTGGTTTAAGTTAATTTAATTCCCTAAATAAAGATCATGAAAAACAAAGTCAGTAATGTCTGTGGGCATTAGGAAACTCGAGACTCCTGAATAAACACTTCTTCTAGTATTATATACTTTCTCCTCTCTGAGGTCAAAACCAAGGAACAAAACTAGATCCCTAGTAGACATCTGCAAAACCAAATTTCACCCACTGCCTGAAATGTAAACTAATTGAAAATGGAAATTACATACTGCAGACAGAAGGTTACTCAAATACACGCTGCCCTTTCAGCTGATTAAGCCTGTCAGTACTGTAGGAATATAAGGTTTATTATCCCTTTCAATTTTGGTTTGGTCATTTCCAATTATAGGTGCTGCATATGATATAAACTCTAAGGTATTAGCATAAAAACCAAACTGAAAAGATGCATGCAGACAGTTCAGAGTAACTTGAATTAATTACTCAGTGTCAAGAAGCTTTGCACATCTTAGTGTGTGACTAAAATAACATCTAAATCCAACAGCTGGCTGCATGAAATTTAGGTGTTCTTACATTGTGTCATTATTGATTTGCCTCCCTCAAATGAGCTAACATTGGGACTTTACTGTCTTCATGGAAAAGAATGGCTTTCATCAGATCTAGATAGTTATTTCTCACAACAGAAATATGAAGGTGTTTATTCCTCCATATAGATCCTACTACCACTCCTCCTTGTAGCTTCCTTGGTATCATTTTCTACAGTAATAGCTCAAAAAATTATGACTGCACACAGAATTATCTATAAACTGAGTCAAATGAAAACAGATTTTTCTAAAAAATACCTTGGAAGTGTACTTGGCTGTAGTAATTTTTCCATAAAAACATCACCAGCTATGTATTTTTGTACAAGGTACGTAGGATCTGCTCAGTCAGATATAAAAGAGGGCAACCACCTCCAAACAAGTTTGCAATCTGAGATTCAGCAGCAGAGCTAAAACTGGAGCCAGTCTGAAGCCCCAGCTATCTCCGTCAAGTTTCTTATGACTGCAAAGTTTCAGTCCAGGATGACCTTGGACAAGCATTTTGGTCACAACGGGCTATATGCAATATAAAGAGGTAGGAAAGGGAAACTGGAATATGAAAATAATTGGTGCTGCATCTATTTCTACTTCACTGATTTCAATGTACACATTAAACTCGGGATGCTTAGCTTAGGAAGGAGCCCAAATTGATAGGCTGTCCCAAACTCATTAAAAACAAATACCATGTATTTGTATTAAAGCATCATAGACTGGTATAGGAGGCAACTTTTAAAACATTCAGTTGGATGAAATGGCAGACTGACTTCCATTTGAGATACTGAAATACATATAAAAACACAAGACAGAATTATACCAAGAATTACAGACTTTTTTTAACATTCTGAGAAAACTATATGTCTATGTCAACTACTACTTTCCCTATTGTTCCTATGATAATAGTAATAAATGAAGGAGAGTATATAATCTGGCATGTTAATTCACATCCTTGTATATTTTAAGCACCCAGAGAAGCAGATAAATAATAAAGTCCCCTTCATATTAATTTACCAGCAAAATACCACCATTAAAATAGTCAAAAAGGTGAAATCTAGAGTCCAGTTGGTACAAGGAAAAAAAATGCAAAATTTCTCCTTTAAGCTTTTACAGAACTGGAGCTAGTTATATCAAAGTGTTGACAGGTATAACAATGTTTTATAAAAGGAGGGATTCAGCTGAAGAAATACATGTGGGACTGTAAGATCAGTCAGCATGCATATGCTGTTATTGGTTATTCAAATAAAGGAAGTAGATATGTTATTTCCACTGCCTTTTGTCAGCATAGAAGGATTCACTACTGCCCATATCCAGCTACTTTATGTCTTCTCCACACCCCTGAGATAAGCAGATGAGTCAAACTGAACCTCAGTCATTTGCCTCTAATTCTAAAGAAAATTCACTTTTCAAGCTTTTTTTTCTTTCTACATCATCATTTTAGTGATACGTTGTGCTTGAAAGCTGACACACATGTTCTCATTAACTCAAATACTGTTTTTATGTACTACACACACATCACTTGCATCACATATGGATATACTTGTAAATATGAAAATGTATCTGTAAATGTGTGTTCCAAGTGGTTAAATACTTGCAGAGTTCTCCATGTGTTCTCAGTTCCAAATCTTAGTGAGACAAAATCAAATTCTAAGCAACTGTGAGAGAACAGAGCAGGGAAAAAAGGAACCCAAGTGAAACTTGCTTTTACCAAGTCCTAACTTCGTTTTAGCTGTGACTTTAAACAGGAAACCACTGTGCAGACAAGATGTGCTGCACAAATAAATAATCTGGCCATGGAAAATTAAACATTATATTTCTCGTCATGTCAGTGGAGCGGCAGTCACCTGGTTTGGCAAAGTAAAGATTATCTGTTGATAGTACAGGCCATAAAACTTCATATCCAGATGAGTTATGTTGAAAAAAATTTAATTACTGGAAAGTGACTCATGCTTTCCACAAAGTGATGACCACCTCTTATTACACAGGATCACCATGGTTGGAAAAGACCTCCAAGGTCATCGAGTCCAGCCTTTACCAAACACCACCATGGCCACTAAACCATGTAATGAAGTGCTATGTCTACCCATAGTTTTGAGCACTTCCAGAGATGGTGACTCCACCACTTCCCTGGAGAGCTTGTTTCAATGTTTAATCACTCTTCCAGTGGGAAAAAAAAATTCCTAACAACCAACTTGAACCTCCCCTGGTGCAATTGAGGCCATTTCCCTTTGGCCTACTGCTAGTTGCCCAGGACACAAGGCCAACTGCCCAACCTCATTTCATACAACTTAAGCTAGAAATGTCCTACACTGCAAAATGATACATAATCTTTAACTTTTCTATTAAAAGAATTGAGTAATAAGCAGTGATTTAGAATGGAAAATTTTGTAGTTTCCCCTTTATGGCTTCTAATATCTCACAAATATGTTAGGATATGCATACTTTCTGATATGGCCTCAGTTCTCTCTCTCTATTAAAAAAAGAGAAAGAAAACCCTAAAAACCCAACACATACAATCTTGAAGAGAACTCAGAAAGCTGTACTTATGCAATTTCAAAATTTTCAGTTTAGTCTCTCTACTGAAGTCCAGGAGATCATGTGTACTACCCTAAACCTTATCAATTTTTTGCCCAAGGAACAACCTATAATAGCCTGTTTAACATAAATTTGCTAAAGAGAATTGTGTGACAATGTGTCTGCAATGAAAAGGGACAAACCAAAGCCCTATCCAGGCTCTGCTGCACATGCAATTCACCTCTAATCAAGGGAGGGGCAGAGGATAAGCTACAGTCCTGCTGTACAATGGAAAGCACCGTGATAAGGATGACACATACACCCTAAAAAAGCCTAAGAAGACCTAAAAACCTTTTTAAACACTTTTTTTTCTTTTTAAGTTGGGATTCTAAATGAAGACAAAATATTGCATTTTAATTAGCATTTTGATGAACACTTTGAATCCTTTCTTTACTGATAGTTCATTTCATCTAAAGTTACTATTTTGCTAAATAATAAGATATTTATATATCCTTATTGCTAGTGCCAAAAAAAGAAAGAAAGAAAAAGGAAAAAAAAAAGGTGAAAACTCTGACCAATTAAGCCCAGTTCAATTTGAAAGGTAGAGTTTCCCTGAAAGAGATGTCTTTTGTCTGCTATTCTGTTCATAGTATTTTAAAGGACAGAATCTTTGGTATGCATACTTTTGGAAATAGCACTCCATAAGAATCCTATATAACTGCACAAAAAATAACAGTCCCGCTGTTCACTTTGGTGAAATGTATACTATTACAATATTGCAATTTCATTTGTTACAGAGGACAAAGAAACCCTTCTCTTCCCCTGCACAGGTATTTGTTGCAGAGCTTGGCAGACTGATTCTTCCTGGAATAAAAACCAGCTGAACATCCCAAGCTAGGATGACAGCCTCAGTTTGGCACTGGTTTACCACAAGGTGCTCTGGAAAGAAATGCACAGGGATGGGCTGCACCCTCCTGGCCTGCAGAGCTGATCCATCCTCTGCGTGTAGAAGCCCCTTCCAAATTTTTATGTAATGGGTGACTGTCACTGGGATATAGAAAATTCCATTTTTACAAATCTTTTCTTTCAAATCGCTTAAACCCCAATCATTTCCAGCCTATCCTGGTTAAAGGAAAGCCCTGTTTCCTCTCCAGAAGTTTTGCTACATGTTCACATTTCACACTGAAGTGTCTTTCCTTTGTAATAGAATACATATCAATTATTTATCATTATATCCTTTCACAGAAAATGTCTTCAAGCATTATGAAAGAAATTACAAAGATGTGCTTAGCATTATATGTACAGCTGTCATACAAACCAGAACAAAAGTAACCAAGTTATACATTGAACTCATCTGCATTCTAACCTATGAGGATTTCAAGCTGTTACTAACAAAAAATAATAAAAATAATCACTCATATTTAGAATTGTTCCTGTAAATCAGCAGCATTAGGTTCAGTTTTACAAACAAAATTTCATTCCACCACTGTTATGAAGTCATCAATATCACAGAAATAAATACAAAATACAGCAGGATCTTTTCCTTTTTAAACTGTGCTAGTTCCCTAGGCAGGTAAAAACATGGAACAGGTGGACAGCAAAGTTAAAGTCATATAGGTTCATTTAATATTAAAGACATTGGCCACAACATCCGGAGAACAAAAAACCCAAACAAACCAACCGAAACAGCACCACCAACACCAAACCAAAAGAAAACCAACAAACCAACCCAACAAAAAACCCACAAAAGGGTAGCTAGAAAAACTGCCTATCACTGGCAATTTCTATAAATAGAAAATGCCCCTGAACTGAACACGGTCTAGCTGCAAACATAGGCAAGAGAAGGGCAGACATAGAGAAATGTCAGCATTTTTTTAACAGCATTTTAACATGTACAATTGCCATTATTATTATTATTATTATTATTATTATTATTATTATTATTATTATTATTATTATTATTATTAGGCAAGGGCTTTTTTATGTTCCTTGCTGACTCAGTAACATTGTTGGCTCACTTCTTCATTGAGATAACAAAGAAGTGTGTATGCTCTCAGTCAAGCTTTCCCCAATCATTAATCATAGGAGCAGTAAGGCCTAGGTAGAAAGCCAAATTTATCTCTATAATATAATTTTCACATCATTGTTAATTAAGATCCTATGAAGTGAATAAATCTCTTATTTTACATGGGACTAGGCATTTTTCAGTATATCACATTAAAGTTATACCTTATTGCATTTCTCACAGCTAACAAACCTGACTTAAGTTATGCCTTGATAAGATTAAAACACAAGGAAACAAAATGACCAGATTCAACAAATGAGAATCTAGAACATACCCATGAACTTAGGTTACACTGAGATAACTAGGAAGCTACAGATATGTAAGTCCAAAGTCTGTGTTCTCTTTGATATATACACTCTATACATGTTATTTATTCATTTGGATACTTTTTCCTACTGGTACTTCTCTGGCTGTTTCTTCCACAACTCTTCTGGTACCTTTTTCACGGTATTTCATTTATTTTTTTCTATTTCAGTTCACTCTTGAGCTAATGAGGAGGCACATATCTATGCTGCATAAATACCTAAGAAGTTTTAAATATACTATCTCCTTTATTTCCACAGCATGTGACTGATCAAGTCGTAATTCACTGAGGAAGCTGCTTGTCAGGTCCTCCAGAAGCTTAAGTTAGCAAATGATGCCAATTTACAACAGCCAGGACAGGTGACCCCAGCTGACCAAAAGACATTCCCACACCATGTGATATCATACTCAGTGCATAAAGTGGGGGGAAGAATGGGGGAAGGAGGGGATATTTGGAGTGATGGTGTTTGTCTTCCCAAGTCACTGTTACCTGTGATGGGGCCCTGCTCTCCTGAGGATGGCTGAACACCTGCCTGCCCATGGGAAGCAGTGAATTCCCTGTTTTGCTTTGCTTGTGTGTGCAGCTTTTGCTTTTCCTGTTAAACTGTCTTTATCTCGGCCCACAAGTTTTCTACCTTTTACCCTTCTGGCTCTCTTCCCAGTCCCACTGGTGGTGGAGTGAGCAAGCAACTGCTTGGGGCTTGGCTGCTGGCTGGGGTTAAACCATGGCAGACTGATATTTAACCATTTAATGATGTATAGGTAAAACATTCATTTATATAAATGAATGTACTACACATATGCCCAGCAATACAAAAAAACATTAGTTTTGTTTAATGAAATTGCAGGCTATTGTATAAAAATCCTCTCATCAACTGTAGCATGATTTCAGGAACAGGCCCCTTCTTTAAATTTCTTTCTATCAGTTAAGCAGAGTGGGAAAGATTCAGCAGCTTAATTGAGATAAGGGAAGGGGAAGAATTTAAGTCTCTTTATAAGAAAAGCTGTAAGTTTTGAATTCACTTCTAACTTCAGGCAGATATATAAATATCTGTTGGAAAGAGCAAGAAAGCATGAATACAGTCAATCAAAGATTTTTCAGTGTATTCACAGATGAAAGTTTTCCTCTGACTGAAATAGGTAATCCTTAGTTTATTTAAGAAAATGGGGCAAACAATCCATCATATAGACAAAGAAGTTGAGGTATGTATAACTATCTTTTCACGCCTAGAAACAATAAAGAAAAAATTATAATAGTTATTAATGAAATAATAGTTATTAATTAAATAATTGCAAAGGTGATCCAGCAAGAGATACACTGGATGTGACAATGCTCAAATCATGTCCACATTCCCCTAATTTAAGACCGGTTCTATTTTATGTATTCTGTTTTATGTATTAACAGGAGGTTTCATATGCATCATTCCTTTGCCTGCTGTAGAAATATTCATGCTTGGATAACTATACAAAAGATCAGAAATAGCAATGCCAAAATATTTTATATTTTTAAATAATAGAATAATCAGAATATTAAAAAATATAGTTTAGAGAGATCTTTTAACATGTAGTTAATGCAATCCAAGGTGGCTGATGCTTTAGTTTGTATAAATGGTGTTTGTGTTTTTCAGACCAAGACTCAACAGGAAAAAGCCTCACAAATTGATCAGAAAGGTCCCTCAAAAGCATATCTTTTCATATAAGTTGCACCTATACAGGTTTGGTTTTAGCTGACACAGTAATATAATTCTAATTATTATTGCTTTTATCAGTATAGATCAGAATTTCAAAGTTCTTGCTGATACATTTTCTGAACTGAGTTTCTTTCTTATACTTGTTGGTCTTGTTTACAATCATGTTACACTAGGGCTTAAAATTCAACATGATTTACAAGGTGCAAACTTCAATCTTGACTGCCCCAAAGGCATTGCTGCAACTTCTTTGCCTTCAGTTTGCTTTCACAAGCCAGCATGTAGGCAGGTACAGGAGAGACACGTGGTGAGCTGTGCCTCTCCTGCCCCTCTCACCACCGTCTGGTCTGACGTGGACAGTACCTGCTGAGAACAAGGCAGCAGCTGAAAAGCATCAGGGAATCATGTTACATTAGAGCCTCCCACAGCTTCGGGTGATTAACTCGGTCCATTTCATAGAACTGGGACGCTTTTGGAGAAAACCCAATGGAATATATACACAAATCGCTGGCAATCAGTAAGTGCCAGCTTCTCTTTACTTACTACAAGTTGTTGTGCTTTTTGTTGTTGTTGTTTCCCTTTTAGGTTTTTTTTGTTTGTTTGTTTGTTTTGTTTTGTTTTGTTTTGTTTTTTCCCCACAAAACTCCATAGCAATGTATTGGACTCCTTGGTTTTAAGATTTCTGGGAGAGTGCTTTTCAGAGCTAAATCCTATGGGAAACTGAACACTTTAAACTTCCCCTGATTTCAGAATTCCTGGACTACTGTCTGGAATTGGATTAGCAATTTGGTGATAATGTTCAGGCTTTCTCTCATACATTTTAAACTTTCCACTACACAGAAGGCAGGGAGTTTTGTATTCTAGTTTTTCTATCAAGAAAAATCTATGCTTTCCTACAGATGATTATAGATAATTTTTGTTTAAATAAGTGAGTTTTTATTACTCTTTCAGAGTCCAAGTATGTTTCTGTTATTAAATGCACTGCATACAAACACATATAAAATAAATATAGCCTATAGATGTATTTCTACATACAGTTAAGAGCAGCTTTGCTTTAATAACTGCTCTAAGTGCCCCTTAGAGCAATAGCACATTCTGAGTCCTGGGTAAAAAGGGTTTGAGCTTACATTCTTGTATGAGCCAGCAGCATTGTTTCCCTCTTAACCACCGAAGTTACTTAACCAGTTTGACCAGGATCTAGCATCCTCCTGAGTAAGGACCTAACCACTCTATTGAGAGCAGTCCCTTCCCACAGCCAGTCAGATGAGTAAACGTTTACACTTTTTCCTAGGCGAAGCAGAAGCAGTTCATGGAGCTGCCCTTCACAAACCTTGAAGTAGCTTTCATCTTGCTGGCTTTTGTCATTTTCACCTTGTTTACCCTGGCTTCTATCTACAGTGACTCCCGTGGCAACAAAGAAGGTAATGACCTAAAATAAATGTAGTACTTTACAGGTTTTACTAACACTCTAATTACATGTTTTGCGATTTATCTTGCCGGTAGACTTACAGTACCTGAAGCCAGCTTTAGGAGTATCATAAGAAGAGAAAGTAATTGGTTAAGGCATCAGTAAAAGTCCCAAGCATAGAAATTGCATAGGGTGTGAGAACGAGACGTTTTACAGCTGGATCTGCCCGCTCGGACAGAGCTGTGCCACACAGCCGACATCAGCGCTGTGAGCAACCTCTGCTCTCAGCAGGGGAGGATTTTCTCCTGGCAGCAGTTCTGCTTCATGGTCTGAGGAGTTATAAAGTGCTTAGGTTGGCAAAACGGAGGATGTTCTTGTAATCAAGGTAAATGTTTGTTTTCATCAGGCCGAAGCCAAGAATTTGCTGCCTTTTAAGAGAGTGAAAATGCCATTAAAAGCACCGGGCGGGGTGGGGTGGGGGGGGGGGGGGGGGGGGGGGGGGGGGGGGGGGGGGGGGTGTGTGTGTCTTTCTCCCATTCAAGAGATTTTGAAATCTGGGAAAAAAACCAACCAGATCCCGTGCTAGTTCTACAAAGGAGATTTAACATGACCTTACACCATCAGCGGAGAATTCCCGTGTTACAGGAGTGCTGTCACAGCTGCCCTCATGCCATCTAATCCTTTGCTGGCAGGAGTATCATGCAGGCTGATGGAGTGGAGTGGGAGCAGGGAACTCTGGCCATCCCTGCCAACAAAGGAGTTCCTCTCCTCTTCCCAGCCTCCCATGGGGTCACCCTACCCCTGCTAAGCTTACTCAAACTAGAGAAGAGAGGAGGGAAAGGGGGTAGGGAGAAAGAGACTGAAACAGACTCCTGAGGCACACCAAAATATATCTATTGGTTTCTGCCATATCTGACAGAAATTAATCCCACATTACCTTGATTTCTGTCTAAAATAAAATATTTATTTTATGGACATTTTATGAGCAACCCTAATGGAGTGCTCTTAATGTATGTCTCATATTGTAAAACTCTGGCCTGCCTAATAATTTGTGAAACAATCGCTAACAGCATGAAAGGTTAGAAAATGTCCCAGCACTTGCTGCTTGCATGTCAATTAGGTTTCTTTCTTGCTCTTCTGCTCCCTCAGATTTTACATCATTTCTACACCGAAGGGGAAGTGACTGAAAACAATGCACATTTGTGGGGATAAAGTGTGGTTGCCATGAGAACTGAGCTCATTCAGACAGCATGGACACAAACACTTTTTCCTGGGAGAAGTTTGTTATAATGACATGGCAAGAACAGCCACTCCTCACGCTCTGAGGATGGGGGAAGCATGTGCTGTAAGAAGCATGTGCATGAGCAGACCTCATGGCAACCAACAAATTTTGCATAGGCAGGAACTTGAAAATGAAACCCTGTTTCACCAGTCTATTACTGAGATATATCTTATGAGATCAAAAAGCGAAGTCAATAGAATCATACTGATTTTAAACTTATGTCTGCCATTGTGCAAAGACAAGGTTAGGCCCCCTTCCTTGCCCTCATCTTCCGCAATAACTCACAACAGAGCTGTAGATGCCAGCATCTCCTTAATGTCAAAACTGCATGAGAATTTCTCATTCATCCTGTTTATATCATCACAACCACACTTCCAGTTTGCAAAGAGAAAGCTAAATCTCCTGCTGAGCACTATATGAGAGCAGAATCTTGATTTAAAAGCTCATAGGTGCCAAATATCTCAAAAACCTCTGTGTGCCGTCAGCAGGCGTAGTTCTAAAGTTCCCAATTGGAACTATGTTCACAGAACTTCGTATACAATGATTTTGGACTGAACCATGAGACCAAATCATGCTTAGTACTCTAGTTAAATAACCCCAGGCAACATCCTGCTGCAATAACAGAGCTTTGTAACCATGTTTATGCCTTTCTCCCTCAAGTTTTTGTGTTTTTTTAAAATCCGCATTTAGAGGAAAGACAGGCAAGCAGGGAATCTATAAAAAGCCTGCTGCCTAAGTTACAGTAGCAACAGGAGAATGAAAACCACACACCCGCTTTGCACTAACATTGACGGGCGTCTGTTTAGAAAAGCTAAGTGAAACATGTTTCAGTGAGGTGCTGTCCTTCCTCAGTCTTTTGGCACACTCCTACAGTGCTGGGCCAGTATGTTCTACTCACAGCTGGAAGAAGTATCCTTTGATTTTCCTCTTGCACATTATCTGAACAGAAAAGGAGAGCTACAGGAGGATTCTAATTTATATTCCAGTTATTTCAGTTCAGTTATTTACGAGGAGATAGTTGTACTTTTTTGTGGGAATAAGACTTTTTTATTTTCTCTTGTGGCCAGGAAGTTTGCACGTCATTTGCTTTTCCCACAACAGAGAACACAGTGTGTATTTTTCAGATATTTATTTAGATTAAAGAAATGAGAAATTGAAATATTATCCTGTATTTCTCAAGCTTCTAAGGCAAGTTTTGAGGGATATTGTTTTAAAACAACAATCTCACTGCATATTACAGTATTTTATAATGGTACTGTATAGCAGAGGATACAGTGCAAATCAGCTCTTCCTGTTCCAGCTCAAAAGCCAGTGCTCAGATTTGCCACTTCAATGGAGGAAAAGGGCTGGGAGAGAGGAGTGTGCATGGCCAAGTGCAGCAAACAAGACATATCAAATAGAGTAATTAAGAAGTGAGGAGAAGTATGGTTACCTTCTATTAAAAGATACAAGTTTTCCTCCCTCAGAAAAATGAGGGTATGGTCTGTAAGATTATTCTACATTTGAGCAAATGCAAAAATTCATGCAAATGTAAAGAATGTTATCCTTCAAAAGTCCCTATCTACCTGAAGAGATGCAGAATATTTGGAATAATGTTCTTTGTTCAGGGAAGAAAAATAAGAAATCTGAGAGCATTTATTCATTAACTGAGTTGGAAATAATAGAAACTCCTGATAACATGACAACTGAGATACTTGAGGAAGGGTACTAAACAAGTAGAAGAACACTACTGAAAAATGCAGAAATGTTTCACTAGATTTGTCACAAGGTAGCTTAACTCAGAAAACTAAATTTAAAATAAGGCGTGTATCACTATGCATAATAGTAGCTACGGGAAGTAGTACAGAAGCCTACAGAAAGTCTAAATGTAAAATCAAGAATATAGTCATTGCTTTTTTTGCTGGCATTACATGTTGTTCTTTACAGTCAGATGCCAACAGGCCAGCATCTGGCACAATCTGCAGGACACGGATTACAGTAAAAGTTTGGAAATCTGTAGTGGTGTGATGTTCTGATAGAGGCTGCAGTACGTTTCCTGCTGTCCTTTTAGAAGAGGCTAAACCCACTGTCACAACTTCTATGGAACATAATTTTCACACCCCAGTGCCACTGTAGCTCTTTTATATAAAGAATAACTGTGAGGAAGCAGTTTTCTGGCTTTCTAGGATCCTTTCTCATGTGTAGCAGGTAAGCCTTGACTTTAATTCTTTTCCCTATTTGACCAGTATCCCCATCAGGAGCCAAACAACAGCTCCTTGAGGCAAAGTGCAATATGCTTCATAGAGTTTTGTTTGAAGGGATATAAAAGATGACAGATTTATTGTAAAAAGGTAAAAGAGAGTGAGATTTTAAGAACTTGTGATGCATTTGCTGCCAAACACAGACAATCATTAGAAGAACAGTTCCATGCAGAGTCTATGCAATAAATCTCCCACTGGAGGGAGATGTCTAGTCACCGAGAGCCACTAGCTCTGCTACTTGGAGAAGAATTATTTTGCAAAGACCAGAAACAACGCATGAATCCCTGGAAGCTTTGCTTTCAGCAGGGTCTGCTGGAATTGAAATCTCAAGTCTGAAGATTGAAATGCCTGTTTTGCCATTCACATCTCCATTGCGTGACAAGCTATTCCAAACACAGGCACACACGAGGGAGTTCTTCTATTTACTTAGCAGATTTTTGCCTCAGGGAAATTTGATTTCATATACACTAATTGAATTTCACTGAAAGAAATTTACTGTTTTGCTCCACTTACACAGCATAATCCAAAAGGTAAGGCAGCAAGGAAGATACACAAAAAATTTATTTCTTCTCATCTATATTCTTTTTACAGAAAAAAACCCAGCTCCAATTAGTTGAAATAAAGGAAGGATTACCTACACTAAACTAGTATTTTAAAAAATTACTTACATTAAAATTTTTTCATGTTTAAGGATAGTGATCCTAAAAATCGAGGTGTCTGAGCTGATCACTTTGAAGACTTCACTTATGATTTGAGTACTGACACACTATGCAGTGATAAGTACAAACAGTAAGTGCACTCAAGAACTTGCATCCTCTGAGGTTTAAGGTACTTCTAATATTTTTAGTATGTTGTATGTAAGGAAACTTTAATATTTCCATGATTTCTATAAAGATAATTTCTCCTGTTTACAAACTGCAGGTAAGTCTTGTGAGGCCATGGAGTCATACAGAATACTGCAAGCACACAAGTCTGCAGACAAAGCCCCTTCTATTTCTTTTTCTTATGAAAATAAAGGCTCAAACAAACTTAGTGATCACACATTTATACAGAACAGGTTGTATCTAGAAAAATGCCATCAGCTGAACCCTTCAAAATCCAACCAAAGGGAACAAGATATATTGTACATCAGCCACTATTTCACAGAATGAAAGGGGTACGGCCCAAGCTCTGAGCGCTGCAAGAAAGAAAGAAACATTGTTTCCTCCTAGTCAATAAATCTGATTACACTGGAGAATAAAATACCATACAAAAGGAAATACATAATCGTGTAACAATTTTCTGTAACTGATTACTGGGGTGTTGTGCAATGCTGTCCCGAGGGAGATGCAGTGATCACCACGGAGTCAAAGCAGGAAAAGAGGAAGTTTAATTTTTTTCTACAACTTATATAGATTTCTAAAAAGGAGACCAGATTGGAAGACTGAGGTTCAACCTCTTCAACTCCACTGGTCTTAGAAAGTGTCCATCAATTGTCCTTTCACAGAAACATGATAACAGTTCTGTAAACATTACTTTGTTTACATGAAATTTCTGACTCCAAGGCTGAAGGCTGGAAAACAA